>KB672924.1:111695-126407 GCA_000349145.1 Anopheles dirus | reverse complement strand
CAATTGTAGTCATTTTTACGACTTTTTGACTTTGTTGACTCTGAATTTTTACTTCTTTTAGAAGGACTTTATCCTCGTCGCCAATTTGTGACATCTACACGGTTTGACTTCCCGTATTCGAGTGACTTTATTTCACCACAACTACAAATACCCAGCGTGGTTATACTACTAATACATATAACATTTTGACGTATACTACAATGAGTAAGCATTTTTAGAGTCCGAATTCCATGGGTCGGTGTATAGGGTCAGTATTCAAGAAATTAAAAACAGAATTTTCCGATCAAAACTGTAGGATTGGCATCACTTTAAAACGCAAAAAGAAGAACAAAAAGACGAACAAAGCTATATAATTCATGTTGTTTGCTTATAATTTGTGATATTCGATAATCATATACAATTTTCGGTTTCCACGATTTTCCATAGCATCTGGAATTAGCCTCGAGTGGGATGTAAAGTGATGCCATTTCAATTTTTTTCGAATTTCTATTTTTTTCAACAATTTTGACTACTACCCCGGTACAAAGAATTCGGGATCCAAAAACTTTAACGTAAAAGTTTTAGGTTTTAAAAATTCTGACGTCATCGGATTTTCACTTGAGGGATCCGGGAGAGGAAGCCTGAAGAGGTAGGGTCACAATCTCAATGGGTTATAAAACTATAGTTGTTAGTGCACAATTAGTGAAAGTTTCAGCCCAAACGGTCAACTAATGGCAAAAAGAGCCATCTAAGTGTCAATTGAGACCTCGATTTGCACCAAAGGAGTATTCGGTCCGTTTGACCGTAAGAGTTAATAAGAATATAGCCTTTGAGCTGAAAAAGCGATTACATTATTCTATCCGTTCTGGTGGAAGATTCAATGCCTATTGAATATTCTATTCTTCTCAGTCTAGGTCTAAAATGTCAGTCTAGATGTCATCCTACTGAGGTGATCAGCTCGTTGGAATCTGGAAAGTCTAATGCGCTGCACAGTAGTGAGGTCAACGTACAACTCATACAGCTCGAGGTTGTATTGGCTGCTCCATTATCCCTCCACACATGCGGGGCCAACAATCCTCCTGAGAATCTTCCTCGAATCGATCACGGCTAAGAGAGCTTCGTCAGATTTGGATAGAGTCCATGCCTCAGAGGAGTATGTGAGTATTGGGACGTTGAATGTTGTATACAGGTTCTGTTTCATTCCTAGTGACAGGTTCTCTCTGTTGATAAAATTTTAAAGGCCGTAATATGACGAGTAGTCTGCCTTATTCAAAATTATTCATGTTTGCGCTTCATGTCACCAGCCCATTGTTGCACAGAGGCGATGTGACACTTCCGTGTGGTACCACTGCTATGTTTGGTGGGTCAGCAACAATATTTGTCGTTTACGTGTACCCGCCCGTTTTACGGAATACCTTACGCAAGACTGCTCTGACGAAGCAGCAGCGCTCACTGCAGTCAAAAAAGTGTTGGCCAACTCTCGAACCGGATTCAAATTGGGCATCCCAAAACTACGAGGCCTACGGACGTTTGGCTGCGTGACAAAACGTGTGTGTCGTTGACAGCACGAGATCGAGCTTTTTCGTAATGCAATAATAATGGTTTATGCTCGCTGCTCTTGAACCTCATTTATATCATTTTAATGACGCCAATGTAAAAGGCTTCCCTATAATGCATGCACCTCAACAGACACACACATACGCACAGATACACACTTCCTGTGGAGTTTCTTGCACAACGATCGACTAGGGACGGGCAAGGGCCGGCGGAGGGAACAAAATAAAGAACCGTCAAGAATGTGCTGCCTGTGCCTTGCGGAAGTGCTTGTTCTTGCCGCGGAAGTTGTTGCCTGGAAGTAGTGGGGCATTTGCGCTTACCAGCCATTTGCAGCTCACATGCAGCGCAAAACCCAGCAGCATCGCAACACATTCAAGTGCTTTCGTTTGCCAAAAACTGTTCTCCACGGTGGAGACGGAGAGCAAAAAACCGAGAGGAAACCTTCAGCCATTGTTGCCTGCAGGATCGTTGGTGGCCGGGCGCGGTGCATTTACTGTCGTTCCGAAGCCTCCCCTGCCCGAGCGAGATTTACCTCCGCCGTTCGCAGCGTCTCCGAGCGCGCATGCATCGATGGTAGTCGGTAGCATTGAAAGCATGTAATACATATTTTAAGAGACTTTTCGAAAGCGCCCCGTCCGCTCCGTTCCGTCCCGTTCGCAATGCGCTTTTTACTTGTGCGGAGGTGCGGCTAGGCCACCCACCGATACCGGTGGATGGCGCAGGAAGGATGTTTGTTGCCCATTATTTAAACAGCAAGCAAGTAAACGAACCGGCCGGGTACGGTGTGCGGGGAGCTCATATGTACACTCACATACGCGCCTTCCAAAATCATGGGCGAAAGGAACTTTTCAGGGTAAAGCAACTGCCCTGTGAGTTGTTACGAGAAGCGTAGTTGCTAAACGCATAGTTATCTGAATTTTTATTTTTTTTTATATTTATATTTATTATATTCATTTAATTAATCATGTTTATTTCAAGTTGTTTATTGTTCACTCATTAATGCATTTATATAATTATTTATATTTTTGTGTTTATTTATTGAAAAAAAAACGCAAGATGTGAGCTCTTATGTAGTATCAATAACAATAATTCACTTCAGGCAACCTCTTACCAGCAATCGTAATGTAATGTAAAAATACGTGAGCTCAATTTTTGAAAGTGTTGCGAATCAGGCATACAGACGTCTAACAAATGGCCCTATGATAATTGAGGTATATTAAAGCTTACACAAGAAGGATGGATTGTCGGTAGTCGCTAAAAGCTGTTCAGCAATGAATATACCCTTTTCGAATCCGATATTCCAATGATTCGAACCCAACAGTTAAAAGCGTTTGTTGTAGGGAAATAACAAGGATGTGTCGATTAATCTTGCGAATAGCCTAGCGTGTGAAGTTCTGTTGAATAGTCTAAAGTCTTGAGTGGATAAATGATGCGCAGTATACGAACATTATAAACAGTATCGTAATATTATAGTACTACGCAGTTTATCTAACGAGACAAAAAAACGAAGATTTTAGGCACAACATTTTTTCAACATCGAGATTATGAGTAGTTCAACGGAAATACAGAAACGGTCGCGCAGGTGTAAAAGATATTACAAAACATTTTACACGTACATAGTGGTAATAAGTTAAAGACGATAAAATCGTTGTCAACAGCAACATCATGTTGCAGTAAACCGTAATCTTCCATTAACAAATTTCTCACGATATGTCTTATTTCGGAGGTACGAGCAGATCCTAGATACAATTGACCTAGAGAAGTCTATTTTTTAATATTTTCAACTGTATGTATATCGTGGAATATTCTATCGACGGCGGTCTTTGAGTTGGTGTATATGTAAGTTCGCATTAATTGCGTTAAATTTGAAGAAGTGGTGAGCTTATTCATGAAACCAAGCTGTACTTAGCTTATATTGCATACAGATGCTCTAAGTATGGACTCTGGCACACCCATCGATATGGTTTCGGCATATGCACACAACGGGATGTTTTCTCTGTAGTTGGTTGCGAAGAATCCTTCGCCCATTTTGTATAAAGGGGTTCTCCAAATCGGTTTGAAATTAACCATATTTCTGGACATACAACATTAAGTGCCAGAAATATGTGTGTAAATTATTATGACACACTCGATACTATACTCATAACTCTATGATTATGATGCAGTCTCTATAAATACTTTTTGAATATTCTAATTGAATATCATATTTTGGATTTATTGTTAACCATATAATTGAACTGCATCCTTAGACAATGCACGCCGACTTAAGATCTATAATGAGGCCAGATCTTGAACGTTTGGTGGATATTGATTTCTTTATTGTTACTGCCGGCAAGCATACCAAATCTTATTCTAAGAATTGCAGATAACCTTCAACCTATTCGAAACTTTCCATTCAAATCGCAATCCTGTGAACGTTTTTGATCTCTACCGTTCCACCGGTGACCTGACTCCTGCTAGAACTGTAAGAACGGATTTAAGCGCTTGTTAAACAGTAAGCTTATTCTTGGTTGAAGCACTGGAATTGGTGACTGGCCGTTGGTGACATTCGATATTTATACTTGTGCGGCTGTTTTAAATCTACGCTCCGGAAAGTACACGAAACGCAGTAAGACTATCACCTATCAGAGTCTACCTCTTGCGTTCAGCTCAGAATGTTTCGCATCCCTGGCCGATGTCGCCCGTCTGCTACTTCGTCTCACATCGGTGAGCAATCTCGCATCAGGTTCCGAAGGTTGACGAGCTTCTGGCATGGGCGTCGCTTGGGCAAGTGGTCCGCCGAACCTACCATCTCACTGCCGACCGTTGCGTTTTTGTTCGACATGTTGGCCCCCGAAAATCCGAACTCACCGCTCTGCTCCGTATCCGCTGTTCATGCATATTTAGGAGCTACGGATGCAGCGAATGTGCAACAAAAACACCTTGAACGGGTGACTCACCCGGCCCGCGGCAGTTCTTTGGCCGGTGTCGGTTTCGACAGCACACAGACGCCATGGAAAAAAGCGTTTCCAGTCTGGCAGCTGAAGTAGCTTCCGTTCCCGAATAAAAAAAAAGCGAACCGACGCTAAGAGCAAATGTCTTGGTGGTGCTCGGTAGCCGTAGCCGTGATCTAATTGCTCATCACATAGCCTCTCGCCGGCTCCGCTGCCGCAACGACCGGGGACTTCCATGTGCGCAATGAATATATGTGGATCCCGGCTCGCCGGGAAGTGGCTCTCGCAGCTGCGACAGCGATGACGGTTTGTGGCGATTGAACATGATTATGCTCTTAAACTCGACAACCAGGCCATGGCACCGTTCCCATCCGACGATGGGATGTGTTTTGTTTTTTACCGGCACCGTGAGGAAGCCGGATGAGGGAGTGCGTGCGTGTGTGTGTGTGCGTCGGTTGGTGTGAGCGGACATACGCTGGGGGATTTTATTTTGCCCTCTTCCGAGCCACTGTTGCCCGATCTGTTCCGCCTGTCCGGGGGATTCGTTTGTTTTAGCACGATTTCCGTTCGCTGCGTTCTTTTCGCTGCCCACCTTTCGCTTATCGTCCGCGTGAGTCAGTATCTCCGCGGGTACCGGAAGCAGCCACGTAGACCGTGTCGCTGCTAGACAGTGCTCGAGTCGAAAGGTCACCGCGGGACGGGCGGAAATACACGACCGCTACATTAGCCCCGTGCGTGCGGAACGCCAGAACGACAACTGCGCAGTGCAGCCATTTATTTCACGGGTAATTTGGTCTCAGTCCCTCCGCGGGGAAGCCTAAGGATGAACCCAACTGTCCATTTCGATATATGCGCGATTCGCGGGGAAATGGGAAAAAAGGACACCGTTACGGGGACCCATTCGTTCGTACTGATTACAGCACACGCTGGTTGGGGGAAATGGCAACTTTCCATCACTTGATGTGGAGTACCATTCGGTGATGTTTATTATTTCCGAACAAATCCCACCAGGAATATGATTTCGCTAGCGAAAACCAATAACTATCTGGTGCAATATGCTGGAACTAAGCTATTATATCCCTTATGAAGTGTTGGTTACGCAAATAGCATATTTTTGAACTGATTAAAAAGTGTAAATAAAATGTTTGAAAACTGCATAGAAAATCAATGATCTATGTATGTCAAATCTCTGAAGAAATTTTCTTCACGAGGTGCACCAGTAGAAGCAAGCTTCCCAACCTCCGATTCGTTATAAACAATCAACATATTGATTGGAAAGAGGAGGTCAAATATCTAGGAGTCGTCTTAGATAAACGATTGACCTTCAAAAATTACACCGGAAATCGGATACAAAGCGCAATGAAAACTTCAAGATCTCTGTATTGTTTAACAAACCGAAAATCCAAGTTAAATATGAAAAAAACTTACGCTTGTTATATAAGTAAGTCTATTCTTCGGTTAGTATACGCATTCCCAATATGAGCAAATAGTGCTGTCACTCATGGGCATAAAATAGAAATATTCCAATATAAATATCTAAAACAGATACTAAATCTTCCTCCAAGGCATTCCGCTATTGATATACGTTTAAAGACAGAAATGTTAAGAATTTTGAATTACGCCCAATTGCTATTAGAAAAGTACAAAACGAATTGCGCAGGCAGCCGTTATCGACATGTAAATAGACTATGTTAAAGGATAGTTATAAATCGTTTTATGGTGTAGGTTTTGGTTTAGGTAGTATAAATTAGAAATAATTCTTATTTTGTAGTTTTTAGTCTATAAGCTGCTAGTTTTGTATAAAATCTATTCAATGTGACCAGGATTTTTTGTAAAGTTTTCCCTGTGGTATTTTCACTTTCATCAAACAATGTAACATGATTTTATCATGAAGCCGGAAAGTGTAAAAGTCCTTTCTATTGTGTAAAGGACTAGATTAGTCCGAAATCAATCGTTTGTCAACAATGTTATTACATGATAAATAAAAATAAAAGTTCATGTCAAGCCAAGTCAATACATTGTGATCAAAACTACATCTGTGTCAAATCTTCAGCGCTTTAATTGATTGTTTACGAACACAATGGAAAATTTGAAACAAAGTGACCATCCTAAACTCCAAATAGATCATTTCCAACCAATGCAGCTTTTTGACTAAAAAAGACCAGTTAAATATCAATAAGCATTTGAATGGAGGATGAAGATATTATTCAAGAAACACAATTTGATTAGAACCATCTAGACAATTTGAAAACATTATGGCTATAGGCTATAGGGCTATAGCAAATAAACTGTTGGCTTTTGAATTACTTCGTGTTAAAATAACAATTACAACAATAATACCTGCCGATATCGTTCTTCAACTAGTGATATCCCGGCTAGCAGGCGCACTAGATACCATATCCTTGTGTAAGAATACTTTAAATAGCATCGTTTATCCGAAACATGTCGCTGAATCTTTATGATTACTAATTAGACTTCGTTCCCCCTTGCTGGTACCCACCGCAACCCAGTAACGCATACAATGAAAGCGATCGTAGCTCGGATGCAATGAACTAGACGGAATGTTTCGGAGAAGCTGCAGTTCCAGACATAGCTGTCCGGCAGTTATGGATGCCCCCTTCGCATGAACGTGCCGGACCAAGAACATTTATTAGCATTCATTAGTGCAGGAACCGGTGCAGAGATTCACTTTTTGCGCCAGCCCTACCATGGTTTGTGGTTGGCGGAGGGTGGGGATTTCAATTAAAACTTCCACGCAACATCTACGCCACTACGCTACCGGGGCGATCCGCGCATCGTGCCACTACCGTGGCTGAGTGCATTGTGATTTGCGCTCTCTGTGTACGTTTGGGGCGTAAATCCTTGGAGGGTTTCCCGGTAGCGGGTAGCTAGAAGCGTTAGGTTGTTTTAATTATTGTGAGTTTTCTTGGTAAAACAAGGAAATTGTTCATCAGACTAGCAGGCTACACCATTTAGGTGAAAAATGTTTTGTTCTAATTGAATGCCGCAGATCAATTTAGTGTCAATCCAACGCAACGAAACATGTGTATCGAATAGTTTTAGATCGACATAGATATAGATAGATAACTATAAAGAGAGAACGAGAGAGATGTTACGTTAAGCAATAACGCTATTATCGAATATTAAGAAAAATGCAAGCTGTACAAAATTCACATCCGTTTTGAGAGATAAGGATTCCAAATGAGTTATCTCACTATTTCGAGGACTAAAATTCTTTTAAAGTTGTAATTAGCACTAATGGACGAATGAAGGTGTCAAATGAAATTTTTGCAGCTTTGAGCTTCGATAACTCAAAAACGGTTAGAGATATCGACAAATGTGTTTCCCCCAAAGTCGTATGTTTTAGCAATTTTTTAAAGGATTTTCAAACATTTAAAAATCTGTAAATTTCCGAGATACAATCTGTTACTCCTTTCGTGCAAATCGAGGTGTCAATTGACACCTAGAAGGATATTTTTGGCAATTGTTGACCGATTGGGCTGAAACTTTCACCAGTTGTGCGCAAACTATTCTGGTTGTATAACTCGTAAGGTTTGTGACCCTACCCCTTACCGTTTGCTCCCCAGCCCTCCTCAAGGGAAAATCCGCGACGTTAAATTTTAAAATTTTAAAATTTCAAAACTATATGTCCGAATACCATCTAAGAATTATAGCTGCAGTAGACCAGGATCCACAATAAAAATTCCAGAATTTTCCGATAAAAATTGTACGATTGACATCACTTTTAAACTCAACAGAAGAACAAAAAGACGAACAAAACTATGAAATTCATGTGTTTTGCTTGCCATAAATGCCATAAATAGCCTTCGAGGTGTCATTTAACACCTCGATTTGCACCAAAGGAGTATTCGGTTTATTTGACCGTAAGTGTTAAAATAAAATAAATGTAAATATGGGCTGTGAATTAATCAATATCAGGAGCAGAGGTGGATCGAGCGGTAGTAAGTGAGTGGTCACGTAGGGCTTCGAGTTCGGAGGAGCCTCATTCTTGGGAGGAATGATATGATAAAAATTCTGATTCTTTCCGTTACGTTCCGTTATTATTCCTATAAGATCCCGGCGAGTTAACTATTTCTGGTAAAGCTCCGATAAGGTGTATTTTTGACCACAATAAGAGTCTAATAAGGCTCCGACAGGGCTTTGAAAAGGCCCCGATAAGGTTCCTATAAGACTTTAGTAAGGTTTCGAATATATAGCTGTTACATTAACTAGAACGTTCAAGGACTAACAATCGCATCCATTCGATTAGGGTCTCCGTATGTCTTGATCCACCACTGCACTGTTTAAGAAAAAAAGTTGTAAAAGTTCCCTCGTCCTTGGAAAAGTTGTGGGACTCTGTTGCAATTCACACGCAATACAATGTTACTGCCAATGTAATGAACGTGTTGTTTTCATGAAAGTACACATCATGCACCTAACAAGATTCTCACTGGATCTCCATCTTATCATCCTTCACAACAGTTCGACGCACGCAATAACTCATCCGGATCTCATCTGGAAATAATGTATTATTTTCGCTGAACCTGGATCAGTGTGGCCTTAGCGAACGGTCGATTAGACCTCTAATTTTATCACAAAACGATCCCATCCGATCCGATCCGCATGGTCCCATCCGGTATTGAAAGGATGCCTTATGGATGCATCTGCACCCTTTTCATTGCTGCGTGGGCATCAGATCGTGGATTAGTGGCAGCGGGCGAATGTTTACCAGACCGCCGACATGTACTTTTCATTCGCCTCATTTTGGGGCGCGCAACGCCACGGTAGCTCCACGGTTTCGGGAGGGGGCAGCTGCAGAGCATGTTATTACGCTAAGCAATATCGTAATAGTTCCGGGGTCGAAAGGAAACCCATTTATTCTGCACCTTCATTAGAGAACGGGGAGGGCTTTAAAATTGGCATGGCAGCGACGTCCTTTGATGGTGGAGCAGAGCACCAAATCCAAAACTTGCAATCTTTCTGTCCAACCCACCGTAGCCCGCCCGCCCGGGCTAGGCGAGGCCTATCTATCAAGATCTAACAGTCCGGTACGGGGCCGGAGACGAGCACAACCCGCTAGCTCTGGCCTCGGAAGTATCTTCCCCGGAGCGCGCACTTGCCTCCTGCTGACGTCGGATATTACCGCACCGAAAACACTGCAAGTCAGCGGTCGGTTTCGGCTCCGACGCTGGCTGGCTGGCTGGCTCTCTGCTGCTGCTGCTGCCGCCGCCGGTTGGAGATAATTTATTGGAGCATAAAATTTACATATTTCAAAATATTGACTGCCCCATAAATTGGTTGCTGATTAATTGAATATTGATTATTTCCCGCACGCTCACGAGCAGCCTCCGCCCGGGCCGAGAGGGCTCCGGACGAATCCGTCGATGTGGATTGGAACTATTGGGCGCACTGGCAGCGCTCGCACACACACACATACGCGGCGTTTCTAATTGAGGCGAGCGCGCTCTCTTTCGGTCGGGTTTGTGTGCGGCCGCTGTGTGCAGCGTCGCGTGACCAGAAAATCCTAAGCGACCCTAACGATGGCGATGGAGAACGGCACGGATCGGTGCTCGATTTTGTGTGCGGAGCGCTCGTTGAAATTGAGCTTTTACTAATTGCAAACTAAGAACATTTAGTTTTGGCTGTATTAGTGCGCTGTGCACGGATTGCGTGCTAATCCTGTCGAGAAATCCTACCGAGTGTGTTGTTCTCAAATCGCAAAACGAAAGTTAGTTGAACATTTCAGTTAATTCTCATGTACTTGGGAAGTGCATGTAGACATTTTCAAGATGGTTTTTGACTGTACGTAATTGTAATTCTCTTACCTGTTCTCTGTTTGTCTATCAACTTCTTATTAATTTGTATTGTTGAATACTTTCAAATGTTTTTTTTCTTCAATTTTTCAACAAATATCGATATAGTCTATAAAAATACAGTCAAAATTAACACACTTAGTCTGGGTAACTGAACGCAGATATAAGTAAGTTCGACGAAACGAAGACGATGCACAGAGGTCGTAGATTCGCCGTTTCCGTCACGTACCAGTAGCAGTACCTTGGCAATCTTGTGACGGATGTTGGTAATACCTTGAGCATATCCTTTTTCGGGTATCAAACATCTATTCATCAGAAACATCTTCAGGATCCGCTTCAAACTTATCACACGATGGACATAAAGATTACGAACGCATGGATTGCGTCGATTGCTGATTGACGTTGTCGCTATTGTTAATGGGATGTCAAGAAGCCGTACTATGCCTGGTACTGCGATTTATTGCCAGATGTTGCAACACTCAAGTCAAGTACTTTTTACCCTCTGAAAGTTAAGATCCGGAACAGATCATGAAAGCATGGAACATCTCTGTCGGTAACGCATGCATTAAAAAAGCGTTTTTTTCCAAGGGATAGTAAAAATAAACGGTCAAAGATACTTTATCAAACCAAATAACTTTTTTTCTGTATTATGTTTATTATTGTACAAAAATATGTCCACTCCGTTTCGGACCACGTGGCAGTTGGCCGAGACTTTGGACATAGGTGTCAAAAAAAAGTTTGTTGGCATTATCTTCAGTTCCAAGGATGCCATTTTCATTCATTCATCCCCGGTTTTGGCCACGAAATTATTTGAATATATTCTCCTCTTCAAATTTGTCCAGAAAACCTCGATCGGTCAGAGCTGGAGCACCACCGGAATGCTCAACTGCTCCATTTCTTCCAGCGCTCGCTTCGTGGAGTGGAACGAAGCTAGACGTGGCCAAAACACCAAGCCGTCATTTTCGTGACATTTTTTAAATAAAGTAATGAAGGAGGCATATAGGAGGAGGCACTTCGTACATATAGGAGGCACTTCGTACTATAAACCTCACCGGTCAATACCAGCTACGATGAAAAGAAGACGGGACGCGACATCTCCTTTTCGGTGGTTGTGAGCCCCAGAAACACCTTCCTCGGGAACATCGTATGGCCAGAACGAAGGCTTCCTTTTAATGGATTTTCTCTCCTCCCGAAGTGTCAAAATCTTTCAAATATTTGCCTGATCGTATCCGGCCAATAAGAAGTGTGTAACAATGGCCGACTTTATTAGGCACGGATTGAGCAGGCGGTACGAACAAATCATAGAACGGAGTTCTTTCCGACCACTGGGTCCCATGAAAAATTCGAACATTTTGTCGATTTTTTAATGCATACGTTACTTGATTTTTTCAAGAAAGGCGGTCACCACCGAGATATCGTTAGTGTACGCGTTCTCTAGGTCATCCTAATCGCATCATATACAGTCTAATCTGGAGATTAAACGATATGTAAGACAAAGAGAGTAGTAGGTCATCCTATCGGTCAGACTGATATATGAGGAACAATAAGGTAAGACCACCATTGGTTAAGAAGACTGATCAGCAAAAATTCGCAAGAGTCTATCTTATCCCGAATGGAAACTCAAACATCCTATTGTAGATTCATGGTACGGAAATCCTGTCCAAAGTATTAAAGTTGGTTTCAATAATCAATAATCAATACATGACTTTAAGAGGCTTGTGTATATGATATCTCATCTGTTCTAACACTTGCGGCTAATCCGGCATCTGTAAGAATTGGTCTCCCAGAACTAAGCCTGCCTTAAAAGATATGAACATTTCGAAAACATAGTGGTCTATATGCTGTCGAATTCAAAGTAGTACTAACGTGAAGGATATGTTGAACAGATCAAAACCGCACAAACCGCACTATGCACTGAAATTTGCCCTATCGTGTACACAATTTGACATCAATGAAATTAATCGAATATATAATCATCCCGAGGCGGCAACCAAACCTGAGAAGACGGGCAATATCTACCGAGCGACAGCCGATTTCCGACAGCACCTGTCGAAAGCTGTCCGTCAGTGCTACCGTCATAACAACAACAGCAACGACGCACACAAAGAAACAAATCATTAGTTACCTTTTGCTGCTCCTTTGCTCGTCGCCCGTGAATGGGCAGTTGTTAGCGCCGAAAAAAGAAATCAAGCCACTCAAGACTTGACGGCCAGAACGTTCCAAACAAAACCTGGATGGAGGATGCTGACACACACACACACACACACACACACACACACACACACACAAGCGCGCTGGACACTGGATGGGTGACCACATGGAACCGTATCTCCGGTGGAGTGAATAAAAAAGAAGGAGCAGCTATAGTCGACGATTTCGGAAGTAACAAATATGTTTGGAAGAAAACCTTGGCAAAAGTGGATATCCTTTCCTTCATTTACCTTTCACGTGCGGCCGGGTGGTGTTTTTATTCTTGTTCCGTTTTCGGTTCCGGAGGATTTTTTTCTCTCTTCCTCCTCGCAGGTGCGGCCGAAATCGATGGCGTGGTATTGTGTGCGCCCGGTTCCTCTCACACCCACGCAGGTGTGTGTCTATTCATTCCCCGGTGAGGGTGAAGTGCTTTCAAAACGTCGGTTGTGTGTGTTTTTTTTTCTTCTCTGCGCCCGCGCGCCTGTCGCTCCGCAACGGATGTATGACCATTTCTTCGAGCCTCACGGGTCGAACGGGATAGTTCTCAGTCGACGTTCGCCGTGCCGGAGCTGGCACCTGGTTCGCTGGGCTGGGAGGGGACGCCCCTTTCGGGACGGCGCGGCTCCGAGAGCGTGTGCCACCCGCAGGCGGAAGTGCAGAACAATGGTGCGCAACGGTACAAAACGCAGGCGGCCAAATGGAGCATCTTTTGCCGCCGCTACTCCGACACGAAGGAATACCTTTTCGTGATTCTTTTCTTCGTGTCCTTTTTTTTCGTCGTCGTCGTCGTCGTTGTTGTTGTTGTACGTTCCGGCTTTTTAGGGCCCCTTGCAAGGCCGCCCGAACAATGGCAGTGGCCCCGGGACGGTGGCCGTTGCCCTGTTCCGGCAATTTGATCACCTTTCCACCGATCCAGTATGTTTGGAGGAGGCGCTGCAACGAGGAGAGCGTGGAACGAGTTAGAGCAGGGAGGCGGAGGGAGACCATTAGGCCGTATCCGGCAGAAACGGGGGGAGGGGGGGGGAAAGCTCCCGGCAACAGCGACAACAACAAACCCCGGCATCGACCTGCACGAGCGAAACGAGGCCAGCGCGCGCCCGCGCCATATATATATTAGATGCTTATCCATTTATATCTACGGACGTTACAGACGGCTCACGGGCACTCGGTGCCGGCTGTGAAGTGAACTCTAAAGCCCCGGTAAAAGTGATCCCCGGTCCGGAATCGGGGAACAAATTGTAATCCAATAATAATGAAGAATAAGCAGTCTGGGCGCGGGAACCGGAGCGACCGGAAGCGGAAGTAGCTAGGAGGCTGCCGGGATAGGAAGAATAGAGCGAAGAGAGAGAGAGACACACACACACACACGCATACAGACACAACCATCACATAGCACCTTCGTGCCTGGGACGGTAATGAAATGGAGTTCCCGGTTTCATGCAGTTTCGTCGGTTTCCATGTTGCCGGCCGGAATTCCTTCCGAAGCGCAACGTCTTCCCGGAGACGATCTTTGCCAGGCTCGGGGCAGTTTTCTTGTAGTGCTTTTGTTCATCGCAGCGGCATCGCATGCAGTACGTTCAGCGCAGAGTAAACGATTGTGAGTCTAGGCTTTTTTTCCGTTAACAGCGATTAAACAAAATAACAAAATATTAATACACTTAATTTGAACTTGAGTGCTGCTGCTCCGCGTTTAATCCGCTGTAAATCAACGTTCCTCAAGTGTCATGGTTTATTTGTCAAACAGCTTCAAAGGTACCCTGTAGAGATGTGTTTGTGTTGTTTCTTATATCCTGTTTTGGTTGAAAGGAAGCTCTAGGAGATCAATTCTCCAAACATCAAAGAAATCTCTACGATTAGGATTATATGTACATACATACTTCGAGTTCCTTGCGTATGACTATGTTATAGAAAGTTGAAAACAAGTATTTTTCAACATTTTGAAAGGATAAAATACGATAAATATTTTGGAAACAAATTTATGTCACAAGTCTAACCGATACAAGTGAAGAATAACACATGTCAGTTTTTGTACTCCCAAGAAGCAAAAAGCGAAGAAATAGAATACTTATTTTTGCGTGTTTTGGTCTGACCTTGGTATCCTTCCTTAATCATCAAAGCAAACTTTGTCAGAGGCAATAATGTATTTTTATTTATTTATTTATTTATTTATTTATTTATTTATTTATTTATTTATTTATTTATTTATTTATTTATTTATTTATTTATTTATTTATTTATTT
>KB672924.1:59601-92433 GCA_000349145.1 Anopheles dirus | reverse complement strand
GGCCATGTCAGTACGACGTGCTCACCTGTGAGCGGGCCAGCGAGAGAGAGAGAGAGAGAGAGAGAGAGAGAGAGAGAGAGAGATGATTGTTGAAAATAGTTTCAAGCAATTGGCAAAACTTGTTTTTTAGAAATACCAATTTAAGAATTAACAAAATTAACAAATTAACAAATTAACAAAAAAAACTCAATGGATTGGTTAAGTGTGCCGAATTGATTATGATGCATTACAATGTTTGCAATGCATAATTTAATCAATTTGATAATTTGTTTGTACTCGATTTCAAGGAAAAATACTCGATTTTTATTTCTTGATCTCGATTGATTTTGTTTTTTCATGTAACTATCACACCGCTTCTCCTTTACAAGTCCTCTTTAATCATTTCATACGTGCGTTGAAAGTGTGACGGTGGTTCTATAACTTGAAGATGTTCTGCCTTATATCTATTCGTAAGCATTGCCAATAGAAAGTACGATTTCTAACGAAAGTACGAACATTCTAACATCCGATTTCGAATAGTCATATTTATTTTGCATTGCTTCGTTTTAATACTCCAATCTAGTACCAAAGTGCTCCACGCTGCATGCCAAAACCCAGCAGTACGTTTATGCAAACTTCAATCTTTAGCCATTACTCATACTACCGGAAATTTTAGCCGATATACAAGCTACTGCCAGCTCAATGAAGAGTAATTTAAATTTTTAGATGTATGTGCAATTGCCCGTTTACTTAAGGGTTAACATCAACATTAGAGGAGATAAACTAAACAAAAGTTACTAGCCTGTCGAACACACTATTGTTCTGAATTCCGATGTTATTTTACAATACTTGTCCATCACTTTTCATCTCCCTGGTCATATTAAGCACTTCTTCTCACGCCTCTACCAAACATGATAACTTACCCAACTCACGGTGCGCTCGAAATGAACCCGAGTTCTACATCGTTCCCTTCCGGCAGACAAACCCACAATCCAAAAACGTTCCAATTGGATCCAGGATTTCAACGGGCTTGCCGAAAATTCGTGCCTGGTGAGTGGCAAATGGGGAAGTTTTCTCTCTATCTCTCTCTCTCTCTCTCTCTCTCTCTCTCTCTCTCTCTCTCTCTCTCTTCCTCTCAAATAACTGGCCGATGACGACGCAGGCTACGGCTGCCTATCAATGCTGCAATGTCTCGGGATCTTACAACGAGTTAGCAGATCATCGACTAGTTCGTGCGATGGTGATTCCCAGCATTCGAAAGGATTTTGCGAACGGGCGCGCACACACACACACACACACACACTTTACCACGCTCCCGCTGGCTCTCTCTCCTCCGAAAATTTATATGTATGAATTGCATTACGCTTTGACCCGTTAATAATTTCAAATAAATTGCATTTCCCCATCGTGTGCCCGTTTCGCTTCGTCCATCCAGCCTGCCGCCCTGGTGGCTGGCAGGGGGAGGCTTTTTTGTTCGCACCTTTTTCTCTCTGACTTCCAGTCTGCCTTGTTCTGATTTGGCATCTTTTCCAGCTTCGGGTGTCCCGCACACACCGCTATTTGAACGGCGGTCGACCACGTGGTGCCTTTAAAATTCATTCACACGTTTGGCTTACTTTTGTTCGTTTTAGTCGTTTGCCTCGATCACTCAATGTTTGGTGCCCTTTTTCTCCAGCGCCATTTTTTTTTGCTTTGGAGTAGTATGCAATTGCACGTGAGTGCTTTGTAGTAAGGTTCACATGTTGTCATGGCGAGAAGATGGCCGAAAATGTGTGGCAGGACTTCAATTAAACGAACTTTGTACTGGATCCTACATTTTCCCCCCCACTGAAACCTCTTAACCTCGTGCCAGGTAAACCGTGTCTTGCCGCTATTTCGATTATTGAAATAATCCCACACCAAAACCGCACTATCTCCGACGCCGGTGGTAGTAAAATCATTCACTCCAAAAAACCGCCAAACCTCACCGACGGCAAAAGGTGCGTTCCCGACGAAAGCACCGGAACACCATTAACCGAAAGCCGTATAACTGTTAGCGATTAAGGAAATCCTTAATCGTTTTATAAATAATTTAAGAGTCTAATCGAACGCTCCGGTTCACTCCCCCCACTCGCCGGCTCTTTCCCGCTCTTCTTCCCACTCCGGTGAGGTGTGGCGATGAACAGGACCGCCAGAGGGCACGTTAAAAATGAACGAAACGTCCGCCGGCGCGCGTTTCGCAGCGCACTGGATACCGATCGAAGAACAAAAACATTAGATAAAAGTGCCATTGCACTCACAGTCGGCACGAGCACGAGGTCGCTCATGCGGTGCGCCATATTCGGTACGGTTTTGTTTGGGAAACATTCCCCAAACCGAAGGGCGAAGGGCATTCGAACGGTCCCGCCGAAAAATGAGGAAAAAAACGAAACGAACCGACAATAACGATAATCGATTAAACTAAATTGTTTCAATTGTTTTGAGGGGCAATAAAATGTTCACACCTCGCTCGCCCGCCCACCTCATGGCCCAGCTCGAATTGGGTTCGATATGTTTTGTTTTCCCCGGCAAACGCTGTCGTGCGCTTGCAGTCCCCTGGCGCGGTTTCGCTGGAAATAAGAATTTTCCCACGGTGAAGCACCGCGAGGCTCTTATGTGTCATCTTGCTTCTGTTTCGTACTGTGATGAATAATAAACACGTCGCTCGGCGGTGTCGCACTGCATCGCGGCCCGCTGCAAAAGTCAGACGCTCGCGAAGTACAGACACCGGTCAAGATCGTTGTTGAGGTATTATGCAAGAGCCGACCCGAGCGAGCGTTCTTAGAGGATTGCAGATTGTTCATGAATTAACAAAATCCAATATGTTAGCTAGTTCTATTGAAATATCTCAAAAGTGAAAAACCAAAATATGCGATGTGGTGAAACATTTTTTTAATAATATGGTAAAACATAACATAATAAACATAATAAAGAAAGACAGAAATGGAAGTAAAAAGAAAAAGTATAGAATAATATTAAAAGAAGTAAAAGAAATATAAAACAGATAAACGAGGGAGAAAGGAAAGGGATAAAGGAAAAGGAAAAGGAAAAGGAAAAGGAAAAGGAAAAGGAAAAGGAAAAGGAAAAGGAAAAGGAAAAGGAAAAGGAAAAGGAAAAGGAAAAGGAAAAGGAAAAGGAAAAGGAAAAGGAAAAGGAAAAGGAAAAGGAAAAGGAAAAGGAAAAGGAAAAGGAAATGAAGTGGAAATAAAAAGTGGAAGATACAGTTGTGCTGAATATGTAGAAAAAATCATAAGAACTCAAAAGTTGAAAAACAAGTTAAAAAGAGTGAAGACAGAAAAAAATGTCTGTAATTCGATCCCAATTCGATTCGAGACTCCGCGACTGTTTGTGTCGGAGTGTGCTCCTATCCATCCGGCAGCGCGTGACGCAGGTGGCTCTCGCCTGCCAAATAGCCGATACAGTGTAATCCGGGCGTGTTTGCACTTGCACCCGACATCGGATCGGAGCGCCCGGTGGAAGTGTGCGGGCGGCGATATAATACCCTACCGGGACCTGGGTGGACTGCTGGTATGCGCAAACCTGCCAAACGCGGCGGACGGGGTTTCCGGCATATATTTGATTTTATTACAGCTATAAAATTGACTGCATTTCCACAATGACTTTTTATGCGCCCGTGCGACTGTGTTTGCCGGTGCCCCGTGGTGGACAAAGATGTTGAAATCTCACCGAAATAGACAATGGTCAGGGCGAGCCAGGAGCGAGTCCGGGGAGCAAAATGAAACGCCTTTACGTGCGTTGCTCGGTTACTGTGTGCTATTCATTCGCACTCACTCTTTTGCACTCTATCTCTCTCTCTCTCTTTCTCTTTCTCTTTTCTCTCGCTCACTCTCGCTCCTGCTCTATCGTTACGCTCGTGTCTCGTCAGGATGGTAGCGCCAGGACCGACACCCACCCCTCCCGAAACCGGTAGCCCATCCCTCCACCCCGGAAATAGGTGAAAATGATGAAAATCTAGCGGAAATTGACGGACAGTAACAATTTTTCCGAAATTACACTGTCAAATGGCGATAAAAGCTTCCGCTTACCGAGTCCACCTCCGACGCCCACTCACCGCCGGCGGAAACCGGTTGCCATTTAATGCGTTTAGCATCGCCCCGGCACCGTAAGTGTGTGGTGAATGTGATTTGAAAGCTCCGCTCCCGGGGAGCGAGAGCTTCCCGCGCCGTAAAACGCGATAGATTAGGCTGTGGTCGCGCGCGCGGTGAAAAGATTTCCCAGTGACAGAGATGCAAATAAAAATTTTATGTTCAGTTGAAAAAAGAAGAAACGTTTTCCTATCGGGGAAAAGGGAACGAAGAGAAACGAACTCGCAACGAAACGCTTTGGTGATG
This sequence comes from Anopheles dirus, assembly GCA_000349145.1. Taxonomy (NCBI): domain Eukaryota; kingdom Metazoa; phylum Arthropoda; class Insecta; order Diptera; family Culicidae; genus Anopheles; species Anopheles dirus. Next base: position 88,084 of record KB672924.1, on the reverse strand, counting down.
ATGATAACTTATTGCTTTTATTACGGTAGGGAAGGAAAGCAGATGGTTGCTTTTGTTATATTTTTAGGAAGAGCGTATTTCTACTGACATCGATTTTTTTTTCGTACTGTAGCATTGCTGTAATTGTTGCATATTGCGAAAGGCCGGCAAGGACGATTAAAATAAATCACAGCGTATCGCTTCGATTCAATTGTTTGTTAATAACGCGGATATCAGTAATACGAGTTGTTTCGAGGTATTTTTTATGTTTATGCTTACGTCCCTCTATTCTTGTGTGGAATTGGATTGTATGAATTTAGATTGGTTTTTATATGTCTACATAACGGCTTGTTTTGTTGATAAAGTTTCGCCCGAAAGGTATGCAATTCGCAGAGCAATTCTCGTGGCAACTACCTTTCAATGCAGTTTATTTACCGCACAATCATGGAATTATTTCAAGCTAAACTTTCGCCTTTGGATCTGTTTAATGAGCAGCATCTGGCCCGTCCGATGCTCATGTGGTTGTCAAGTTCGTCCGAAAGTACGACCGTGTACCAACGCAACACCCGGAAGGCTTGATGCGCGCGTGAATGGTCCGAGCTGGACCTCTCGGCCTTCCGCCCTTCAGAGTGTAAGGGCTGTATCGCACAGGCAAATCCATAGCTCCACACTTGCGCTACTGATCGCCCACGCCCACACCCACGTACGGGCACGTCCATCAGGTCGAGCCGTCGAGCAAGACGCGCCCCGATGGCTTTTGAGTATTTCGATAAAATCCAATCCAATGATTGATGACTTTCGAATGAAATTGAGAGCAATAAATTAAATTATTTAGCAAACAGGAACGGCGCACCGGCATACCGTCGATACATCGACACAGGCTCTGTTGCGGGCTCGAAACGTTGCCAGCGAGCCGCTACATATTACGACTGACGTTTGTTTGAAGGAAAACGGGCCTCTTGTATGGCGCGCTGGGCCGATAGGCTGCTATGGGCCTGCTCGGTTGGAGTACCAGTTGTGCGAATGCATGATGTAATTTATTGTGGCGTTACTGTTTGAGTTCCACGGTTTGCAAATGATACAAATCTGGGAATAACTGTTGCCATCATTATTTGCAAGCACCGCTTGGAATATTGTGTTTGTTCTAGTTCATAAAAACATTGGAATTGTTTCGTTAGTTGATATTTTAGCAGTTATTTGCTGTGTTCTTTTAATTCGTTAAACATAGAAAAAGCTGACGTTATTCAAGTTTAAATCTACTTTAAGCATAGTAACTTTATCTACTTTAAGCATAGTAACATTTTTTCATAAATTATTATTTATTTAAATAAAGAAGCAAAACCAAAATTAGAGTCCCAAAATTAATGTGACTTGTAAGGGCCTATTATAAAACTCTAACGGAAGAGTCTAACGGAGAATGTGATTATTCGGCGCACTGTAGTTTCAAATGTAAAGCAAAACAGAAAAACGAATTTTGTCGTGATTATACATTATATAAAGCTTCTCCTAGTCACTCAAGATTGCGGAAACATCCTTACATCAATCAATTTCCTTTTGAATATAATTTCCATTTTGAGTTTCATAATCGGTCTCATAGGATACGACGAAAAATCTTACGGAAAGGATATCACACAGAGAATTTGTGGAAATTGATGTTAACCACATAAACGTTGTTTCCAACGATGTGGATGAAATAGTTAGCTTGCTGGATTAGTAATCTTCTTTTAGAACTGTTAAAAAACTCTATACTTATTTATTTTTGCATTATTATTGTATGTAATAATAAAGGCAATTTTCGTTATTTGTGTCATTTGTTTCAAACTAGTTAATACGGCCCGGTTACAGAAATACGCGATCCAACTACGGTTATGTTGGCCCGTGAGAGTTAAATCCATTTCAAGTTTAAACCGTGTCCCAAGTTTGTTAACTAACAAACCATACGAAAATTTCAATTTTTGTAAGTTTGCACTCGCTATGTAAGGTATGAAATAATAATATTATAAGCAATGAATAGAATGTCCGTTTACGGTATTGTCACATACGGTTATCACCTATTTATTCAAAAATATTTATAAAACATTGGATTGGCCCGGCCAGGTGCTGTATTGGTCGCCGGTCTTCACACGCCAGGGCCCGTACCACAATCCTATTCCGACCGTCTTCTCCTAGCATTGATTGCAAGAGGAGCAACACGGTAGGCTTGATTGCACAGGTCAACCACCAAATAAGAATAACATTATCTAAGCCCCCAATTTCGGGATCTTTCGAGCATCCAAGAAACGTTGAATATTTGGGTAGTCCTCCAACTTTTTTTCTCATCATTGATTTGTTGAAAATCCGTTGAAAATCCAGTATTGACGAAGATGAATGGCCATTTTGATATTGGCCTGCCATACTCGACCGTCATAGTTTGAAAATACGACGATGCGCCCGATTTTTCTCTGGTTTGTACACTTTGCGTAGTTTTGGCATCGCAGTAGACATTGTCGAGCTTCCTCACTCGTGACCGCACTCGCTATGGTGAGCACACGACGGTGGTGAGCGTAGTTAGTGAACGTAGGAATGTGAACGTAGGGAAATGAGCGTAGGAATTTTGAACATTTTTTGCAGCTTTACCATTGAAGTAATCATAGTTCCAATCGTAGTCAAAGTTACAAACAATATGTACACTATATTTTTTTCGTGCTTTGCCTTTCGTGCTCGCTTCGCTCGCACTACCATCTCACACGTGCTCGCTTCGCTCGCACTCACTCACTGTGGTGAGCGTCGGAAAGTGAGTGTAGGAAAGTGAGCGTCGGAAAGTGAGTGTAGGAAAGTGAGTGTAGGAAAGTGAGTAGGAAAGTGAGTAGGAAAGTGAGCTGCCTTTTGTACAATTTGTATAGGGATCTCTGTCGGAAACATAGGAAGAAACAAATTGAAATAGTACAAAATATGTTTTCCAACATGAGCTCTTAGAAACAGAATAAAGACTCGTCTGTTTTTAACAAACATACCTATTTTGGATATGATAATAATACAGTCCTTAACATGACTGTACAACCACCTGTTCTTTGAGAATACAACGAAAGCTTGAAAAGGCTTATAAAAATGTTGTTCTATTAAGTTGTAAATAATAAAAGATTATGCATAATAAATAATAAAAGAATTAACTTGTTTCTTTTTTTGTTTGGGCAATGTTTTAGAATATATTTTTTTACACGCACTATGACTCGTTCAATTCATGTTTTATATTTTAAAAACGATATCGTGTGGTTTGATTTTTAATATATATTTTTGATCACATATTTTGGTTTCAAGTTTTTCACCAAAGTGCTAAAAACATAACCTCCCACGTCCGCGAGATTTATGTATATTTTTATTTGATACGTGGTCAGTTATGTATTTAGCCGTAGTTCGCGTTATTTGACTAAGATTGGTTGCTTTACATAAAAGAAACAACGCATTAATAAAGCTAGGAATCATCATAATAACAGTCTTGAACCATTTCCATGCTGATGAATCGTCGAATTCAGATTAACGAGATTACTAATGGAGTTGTATGCCTTCATCATTTGAGTTATACGGTCGCTGGCGCTATGTGTTGTGGATCTTTAACCAGATCTTAAGAGTTGTCTAGCTTGTAGCTGTCTTCCTTGAGCTAGAAAGTTTACTTTACCTAAAATAAATGGGGCGTCAATAATTGCAGGTCATCAGACCAGAGTTGACTTTAATGGTAATGCATAAAATCATTCAATATACAACATAATAAATACAAAATATAACGCTTGTGTCAGGTCCAGGAAGTGCAAGTTGTAGTGGTGTGATAGTCAAATTTAACTTCTTGTAACTGATTAAAGCTTTGACATATAGTTGTTATTGAAGCAGACATTGCGTTTGTGGTTCGAATTCGTGAGTGACTAAATGAGTGAATGAATTTTAGTATTTCTCTTAAAAAATGATTCTCCCACCCGGGATAAGGTGAAGCAATAAAAAAGTGGAGGAAATGCCCTTTGATATATGTATTATCTAATTATAAGCATTAGTATTAAACAATACGGCCAGGCCGTTAATCCAATAACCAAATAAATAAATAAAAAATGATTTTGGCAAAAATAAAATTCAAAAATTTAGTGTTTTCACTATTTTGAACATCAATTTTACAGGCAGCCTGATTCGTGCAAAAAACGTATTCTTTTAAACAAACCATTCTTGAGCATTCTCTGTCAAAGCTTCCCAGTAGTAAGAGTAACTCGAGTAAGAAAATTTGCAAAAAATACGCGTAAACAGGCATCAAACAACATAGCACAATTAAGTTGATAATGTTTGAAATCTCTGAATAGACAAAGATATAAGTGTTTGTATACGAATAATTGACTGTTCTCGGTTCATTCTAGGTCGAAAAAAAAAACATGTATACAATTGGTTTTTAATCAAAAACTATTATATTTGTGTTGTGTTTGCTCGTTTATTAGATATACCTGAATAGAAACCAAATAACCGTCAAAATGACCGCCAGGCAATTGTAGTATTAAGCGATTTTCTTTCGTACATTTTGTAATACACATTCTATAGCCCCCCCTATTCTTTAGGTGATTGATTTCACTGGTCGAGCATGTGCCACAGCGAATGATTTGATTGCGGTTGCTGATTTGATTCGCGTGGTGCAATATTTATCGCACGCACTCGCCGCTATTACTGTCGGCGGTTTCGCAAACTAAAAAGTTGAACCAGCGGCAGCGGCTAGCGAAGCGTGCAATCGGATACGAGTGCAGTGTTGCGCGTGCAAACGGGCTGGAAATGTAATTTGGCGAGGCCCATAGTTACGGTGCGGCGCTCCAGTGCGTCATCATCGCAGCAACGGGCCGTGCCTAATCGCGGAGGCTGTGATGAGTGTAGCCGTTCCACCATGTCACGAGCGTGCGCGTACATTGTGGCGAGCCGGCAAACGTTGCCGGATTTACGCGTGCACCTTGTGGGATGGGTGATGAGTTGAGTCGTCCGAAATGCAATCGCTCCGTTCCATTATTGCACTGGTGTGTAGTTTGCCATCAATCGAGCTGGATGCATTTTTGTCGAACATGAGGCGTCGGTTTAGGACAATCGAATCAATAATTGATTCGGGTGGGTATAGTGTCCTATACTGCTGGAGTTTCCACCATCTGAATATAACGAATTGTATTTTTTGTTGCGGTGTGTTGCTGTTGTGAAATGATACGTATGAAGTGACAGTAACTCCAGGCGGATTAGCAACAAGAACGCTCGGCTTTTGAAACCAATGTGCCAAGGCGCAACTGTCGCATGAAGTTGAATTCGACTTTTATGACTCGTACAGACATGCTACGAATGAAGGCATGATAGATTATGCGAAATTCGTTCGAGTTGGACGATGGTTGATGTTGAAATGCGAATCACTTAGATGATCATATTTATCTTATTTCAAGAAGAAATATGATATCAGATAATGCATTGGTGATCGAATGAAGTTTGTATTTCTGGAAACATATTGAACGCACCTGAATCAAGAAACCCTTCCAATGAATCGATTCGATTGTGTAGGGGTATTAATTTCTCTAAAAACTTTAATTATTCTCTGGTACATCCTCGTCTGCCTACGGAGACCGAGAGATAGAGCTCGTTTGAAAGAAGAATAAAAAACAATCCAGGATATGGGATTACCACATCGTACCGTTCAATTTATCTTCTAAACGTCGATTATAAACTGCTCATTAGAATACTAAGAGTGAGAAGACAAACTGTTCTTGAAGAACACACATTTTTTGTCGCCGTGCCAGAGCCTTTTAGACGTAAAAATAGAAATGTTTTCCAAGCTTCCATCTTGACTTAGGAAAGGATAATTGAATTTAAAATGAATAGGAAATCAGGTATACTCCTAGTTTTTGATATGGTTTACAGATATATTTATTGATATATAAGGCGTGAAATGGGACTCAAAACAAACTTGATAATGCTTTCTTAAAAGGAAAAGTAGCTAGCTTAGGACATTCTAAAATGTTTGATTTACCACAGACTTGCGTTGGTATTCAAATAATGTATTGGAAGAGTTGGGACCTGGGACCGAAATTCAAGCAATTGACATTGGATACATAACAACAATGTCCTGAAACAAGCCAATGTCGAAATATGTTTGTAGTTACAATTTATAACGTGTTCTTATTGCCAAAAAATAATACATCTCATCAATTTTTCCACCTTTGAAATAGCAAAATGGAACAACTCGTGTAATGCCATTCAACTCACGTAGACATTTCGCACGGAGTACTTAATTTATCTTTGATAATCAAAAGAAACAGTCTTCTCCTTCCTTGGCACACGAACTTCAACCATGCCTGGTTATGCCATTTCAGGCTTTTATTACATCTCGTTAATACCTGTAGCGCGTATAGTCTCAATACTGCGTACGTGGGGACGGTCCAGTTGAGATTATAACTATGGTCAAACTACAAAATCAAATTAATAATATACCCGTTTGGACTAGCGGTCAATGCGACGAAGACGAAGTACCTGCTTGCCAGAGACTCTGACCGTGATAGGGTCTTCCTGGGGAGTAGAGTATCAGTCGACGTAGTAGAGGAGTTCTGCATGTTGGTAAGATCGTAACATCGGACAACAATACAAGAAGCGAAATCCAGAGGCGTATTGTTCAGGGAAATACTCCAAGGTCCAATATGATTTACGGTCCCCATATGATATGATCGACACTAGAGGAAGTTGCACGATAATTTCTCATACGATTATCGATGACGGCGGGCCGTCCGGTCGGGTTACGAGTTCTTTCTTGAGTTTTGACCGTCCAGGCAGCCGTGGAGATTCCGGAAGAGAATCTCCCTTACAGGATCGTTGGAGTCATTGGGGCCGTTCCAGGGTAAGGGGACTCCCAATGCTCACCGTTGGAACCGCCCAGGCGGCTCTGGAAAATCTATAAGAGATTTTCCCTTACTGAGAACGTTGGAGTCACCTTACCAGGGTAGCGGGTGCATCGATGCTCTTGAAAGAAGAGGAGCTCAAGGGTTTTTAGGGGTTTATCACGAACCTTGTCGCGATAGCCAACCGTCAACTCTCTGGCCACTCTCCGGCCATTCTCTGGCCACTCTGCTTTGTTTTGATTTGGCATCATATTGCATTGCGTCGCTTCCAGGTGGCTTGTGCCAGTCAGTTTTACAATAGTGCTGATTTCGTACGTTTTGCGTGTTAGGTTGTTTTTATTACTTGCATTTTTGGTTTCTTTTTTGTTAAAATGTGGGTCGCTGAGTTTTTTAATCGATGCTAGCGGTGTTCGCGTCTGTTGTCGAGTGCTTGGTAAAAACTGCTGAAGATTATGTTTTGTGTTTTTGGGCAGAAGTGGGCTACTTGCGTTCAGTGGTTTTTGATTCTGTTTTTGTTGACGGGTTTGCGTAACCTGTGCATGTTGTTGACTTGGGTTGGGTTATTGTTCGTGCTATGCTTTCTTGTGAATTAGAATGAATGTGGGATGGTATCCGTTTAGCATATGTATGCTACAATTCTACAACCCATAAAATTTCTACTCCGCGCAAAACTACCGATATACCGATAGACCGAGTAAGTCACAAGGTTTTGTTTTGCGACTAAATTCATTTACAACGTGACACTGAAACTCTCAGATTGTATTCGCCACTTAGGATTCCTAACATGGTGACTCTGTATTTATTAAATCTTTCAATTGTTCTCTTGTACGGTCCCTTCTTGAGAAAGTCAGTATGTCAGAAGCTCTTCCGCTGAAATATGGTCGTCTCAAGTAGAAACGATTCAGAGGAAGATCGCTGGATAAGGTTACTTTCTTGGAGGGTTAGACACCCTAGTCCACGAACGAAGCTGCAAATTGTTGGGTCATGAACCATTGCCGGTTCGTCGTAAATGAGCCTAGTGTCTATTTCTAGCTGGCCTAGAAAGCTATCTATGAACCTAATATACTGAGCCTTATCAATATTCCGGTTCCGACAAAAAATCTAAGATCGAAACATCTGATTTTTTGGACATTCTTTGGGACATTCAAAGAATGTTATGTGCGTGGTAATTAGGGATGTCCTTTTGCTTCGAATGTGTCGATGTCTGCATAAATGTATAAATACATAAATACATAAATACATTAGTACTATGATTAATAAATAAAAAAATAATTCAATAAATAAATAGATAAATAAATTGTCAAATAATATATAAATAAAAACCTGCAAAATACAACCATAAAAAGAACCATTATCAACTTTTCAAAATCTGTTGATTCAGGTAGGCAAAAGCACGTGGCGATAGCAATGCAGAAAGCGTGCTCTGCGCCATCGTTTTATCGGCCGTTTAAACTACCATTTGCGCCCGGGGAGGAACTTTCTCCGCGCCATGACAAACATTTGGCACTCGATCGGTTTTGCATCGGCCGCGCTAGGACGGCGCATCATAAAGTCGATTAATTTAAAGTTTCTGTGCGTTAAATCATCCACTATTGGCAGGCAACAGGGCTAAAAAAGCATACAAACACACACACACACACACACATACACATTTCGTTTCGCCACGCCACGCTGTCAACGGGCCAAGCTGCAATCGATGCGCTTACCGGCGGTAAGCGGCAGTCAAGCAGCAAATCCCATGTTGCCGCTCAACGAAACGTAAGAATTTAATAACGCATGAAAACCGCAAGCGGGCACGGCGGGCATTGCCAACGAGCGGATGCGCGGATGCGCGCGGGCAGCGACACGGGGAAAAATTTAAAAATATGGTACACAAACAATGTTTCGCCCCAAACCACGGGCCAAAATACCCGGGGTGTATTTATTTGCTGCCACCGAGACACCGGGGTCGAGGTTTTGCTTCGTGCTTAAAATATTTCATCCTTCCCCCTGGATGGGTGGGTTGGGTGGGTGGGTTGTTTGTTGGAAGGGGTGGCCCTTATTGCTTTCCTTTCGCGCCACTAGGTAGACTTTCTTGGGCCCGGGCAGCCTCTGGCGGCGAGATGCGGACGCGCCCCTAATGAATGCCCAGCACACTCGCCCGGTTTCGGTGAACCGCGCGGGGGGAATAAAGTTGGCTAGTTTATGAAGTTTTCGGGCTGGCTGGCTGGCTCGCCAATGCTCGCCAGCGATGTTGCTGCGGTGCTAACGACGGTAAATTGGACCGAACACTAATAAACGGTAGCATTGCTGCGTTTGAAAGTAGCTCAAAGCGGGCGAAAGAAATTCGGAAGCCCTTTTTTTGCTTTTATAACCGTCAGTGCATTTTTTCCCTAGACGGATTTGTTTCAAGATGTTGGAAAGATCTAGTTGAATTTTGCACTTCCTCAATTTGCAAAACTTTTTTCTAAAAGGTGAAGTCTTGAGGTATGTATGATGTATTCAGGCCTGCTAAGAAGTGACCATCAAAATTACCTTCGATTTACAAGAGCCTTCTTTGCATGGCGTGATAGGTACCATTGGTATTGGTATTAGAATTTGGTTGCACAAAATCGATTCCGACATTTGTTTTCCGACATTTGTTTATAGAAATGGTTTTCTTTTGGGCTTGAGTGAGTTGATGTTTTATGAAGTTTAATAAGAAAATACAAATCATTCCAATCGATACGTCGCTTATCGTACATTTAATGTTTTCAACCCTAGCGTAATTTTGTCTCTGAAGTACTGCCCGATTGTTATGGCATCGCTCCAAAATTTACTTGTATTTTAATTCCAAGATTTAGTTCTAATGAAACATCGCACGCGCTTCTAAAGGCTCTACTTTTGCGTATATTTTAGAGTTAATTAACATGTTCGTTGCAAAAATATTTGTGTTCTGCTGCAGAAACATTTCCAGAAACCTCCTACAGTGGCCACATTAAATTAACTTCCAAGAAGCTGTTCCAAGAAGAAGATGTTAGATGTATCTCAAGAGTCAGCACACTTTTTGTGCAAAGGACATCATATGAAATTGTCAAGAATTCGCTGTCGATAGATATAAAACATCCTCACTGGGGGCGTTACAGCCAACTTTTGCATCGTGCGTACTTTAACTAAGTGATGCATACCACGCCTTGCCGGTAAAAGTCAATATTGTTATTTTGTTTCTGTTAGCAGTTTCCTACGGAATAGTTAATGAATTAAGGCTTTGGCTAGCAGAAACCACAATCCATCAGAGCATCTTCCTCTTTGTAGGAGGCTAAGAGGACTTCGTAGAATTTAAACATATATTCTGTAACAGAGGCGTGTGTGACTACTCTATCCTCAGTTCAGGTTCTTCAAGTTGTAGTTTCCCAACATGGCTGCCAGCATTTTTTCGCATAGCTCAACAACATTGTTAAGCAAGCAAGAAACGTTGTATGAAGAAATGTGTTGGTTGTCACGAAGTTACGTAAAAAATAGAGTAAAACTTTTAACACGGTCAAGTTTTCGTTACAATAATCCAAATAACCGGAGATCAAAATTTGCTACTATTTACTTGCTCTCTTGCGTCTTTTTCTACTGCACAGTTTCTTCATTCTTTTTCGCACGCCAACGCCACCTACCGTCAACGCGCGGAATTACTTCAAGCCGCAGGTTGGGTCAAATTATTTTGACTCGGTACTTATTATACCCGATTTGAAAATATTCGAATCTGTCCTGAACATATAAAAAAGGATATATAATTAAAATTTTCATCACACATCTGACATATTCGGATATGTTCTACATGTAAAACGTGTCTAATCCAAACAATGAAGTGCTGAATGCTGTGTCCAGTAGCAGAATTCATTAACGAAGTTTAACGAAGGGTGTATTTGTAATTGTATGCCTTTATGCGCCGAAAAAAGTATGTCCATAACGTTTCATCGTATTTTGGTTCCGATCCGCTCTAACTATTGTGAGATGTTCTTGAACTATACGGTATCTGGGTATTTTAATCGCCCATAGCCTGGCATTTCACGATTATTATAATATCATAATCAGCCATGAGAACAGAATGCTTCGATTCGTTTTGAGGAATACCAGTGATTCCTATGTGTATGAAAACATTTTTCACTGCGCTAGTCTCTGCGCTTCAATAGAATTCAGTAATATGCAGGAATAGAATCAGTACAACTTTCATCCGGACTCCCGCTGTGTACTGTCGGGGCTTTACTGTTAGTCGTTAAACCACACATATACTGGGGCACAGTCTATTTGAATAGCTAAGTTTCTAAAGAATGAAATCTATCCATCAAAATTGCTTTGTTGAATCAATGTTATCGCAAAAATAACAGCTATAAGCCAAAGCTTTAATCAGTTTCAACAAGCTAATTTTGACATTCTACACATCATGCTGACATCCATATTTGATGACTACGCACCAAATAAATGAGGAATAAAGTGAGTAACATAATTATTAAATTAAAAGATTCATTAAAAATAAATAGACATAACCGGAATAACTGGCGCACCGCTGACCGATATCAAGAGGTTTTCAGTGGAGACCAAGCAGAATCTTTCCTTCTAATTGGATTGTCAAGCAGAACAGACATGAAATAAACAACTAGTTCGAAGAGAATCCTCAAAGACTCATTATTGAACATTGCTACTTGGGCAAACTACTTCACGTTCAGATTGGCTGCTGAAGAGGGATGCCTCTGAGACGGTTCCCAGATTATTTGTTCTACTGATAGCTCTCGCGCAGTACCTGATTAAGCATACATAAAATGGTTTCATTTTCAATCTTCGGTTTTTCGTTTTTATATTTCCTCTTTTCTTCATATCTAATTACTCTTTTTTTGGTCTCATTTATAGGCATTATCTACTCCGCCTGCAATGAAATATTAAATGAAAGCACTTTAACGACTTACAAGCTCCCGCGTATTGTAAACATCTTTTTCCGGAGTTTTTTTCAACACTTGAGATATCTTCTTTCCAGCAAAAACCACCACCGGGAGCGAAGTGTAAAAAAATCAGCGATTCTTAGCTGCTCGGTAAAATTCACCGGTCGCTTCGCTAGATCCGGGCGGGGAGTAACAAAAAAAAAACAAATCACGTGTTTTTTTCTTCACCGCGAAGTTCTTGCCAAGGTAACGGGCAAGGAAGTTCGATAAGAAAATAACATAAATTTTCAATGCCAGTTGACTTGTCTAATGCATTACGACATCCATATTTTTTCGTGGCGCGTCCGGCCACCGTCACTATGCCCATCGGTGGTTTCGCTCCACCGAGAACGACCGTCTTTCATCCCTTTTTTGTGTGTGTGCCGCCTCTCGGTGTCCCCCCTGCCCGATCGCAACGATTCACCCAATCATCGAGCATCTCGGACATGCCGGCGCTGCCAGACCGGCAGGGGCGGAAAAACATTACCTTACGAATTCGTAATCGGAACCGGGGGTCCGGTACGCCCGAATCCCGAGGTTCGATTTGGGATGACTGGATGTGGTTTTTTGTCTGTGTCTGCTCTGGTTTTTGGTGGTGACCGGGCGCTGGAACATGGCCGTGGAAGCTCGTGTAACGCCCGGGCTTATCGTCGGGACACACACACACACACACACACACACACACCCGGTGCGTCGTGCTGCCACGGCTAAATACCAGCATCCGGGCACTGTCAGCATGTCTGGCGAACACTTATCACCACGAGGCATGCGGAGGTGTACCGGGCTGCCGTGCATCGGCTGCAGTTTGGACCTGCGTCACGGTCTCAGCCGTCCGACCGACATGCATTCCGGGCCGTCCCGGGCCGAGAGAAAATTTATTGGCCCGCAGGAAACCGTCCGGAACTATCCGGATCTTGCAGGAACGGAGCGCTTCGAGATGCGGCGTTTCGTGCCCATTTGCAACATATTAAGTGCGCTCGTTGTAATAAAGCGTGCCCATGCGTTGCGCGGCAGATAAGCCAGACCGCAGCCGGATATCTTTATCGGGGTTTTTCGGGAATTTTTCGTTTCGCCGGTCGTTTACCTGCTCCCGCGCGGCTGGCTCGCAGCTCCAGTGAAAGTGCACTTTCGGTTTCAGGAAATCCTTCAACAAAACGCTGCGCTTTTGCGCTCAATTTAGCTAATGGATCGCATGTGTCGCTTGGAGCACGTGTTTTTAGTTCTTTTAAAACGAGGTTCGGACGAGAAATGAGAAGGAAAAAGGCAATACTAAAACGATTGCTCGCGCGCACTGCCTACGTTGAGGCTGTTTCTTTTGCGCCACAATGTATGCAACACGCAGGACAAATGGGTTTTCGTCTCAGCTGAAGTGTGTAGGGAAGTTTTTCATATACGACCTTTACTTTTATTTAAATCTGCAATTTCTTGTAGCACACTTTTACCTTATTTAAATTTTAAACAATATTTTAACCTCAATCTCCGTGCGGGCGCCGGCTGAACTAACAAGGAAAACAGCTTCCATTCGAGCAGAACCATTAGACCACCTTCCGAGCAGCAAATGGCGAGTGCTTCACCAAATCCTAGCGTCAGCCACACCGGTTTCAGCGCACCCGGAGGCATCTGTCCCACGCTCGGCTCAATTATTCGCCCGCTAAAACACTGGAAGGAGTCATATAAAAACATATTTATCTACATTCCCTCACACCAGACACACACACATACACACACCCATACACCACGAAACAGCACCACGGAGCGGCAAAACAAATGGGCCATCATAAATCCTGTTGAAAAATATTTAATTGGATGATGAAGTGGTAGCACCGGAAACCCGCGTGCTGTTTCCTTCCGAAAAACTGTAGCGAAGCGTCGAATTTTTCCCAGACCTCCTCCTTCATCCCACCCAGCCCTCCCACCTGCTGTTGCTGTGTGTGTGTGTGTGTGTGTGTGTGTGTGTGTGTGGTTTTTTTTTCGTTATTTCCAGTTGAGAGCTCTCGACGCGAGTGACAGAAGATGAAACGGGCGGGTGCCGAGAGTGAGTGGTTCGGTTCGGTCAAAAGGTGCCAGGTCAGTCTGGTGGCATCTGGAGCGGACGTGAGTTTGAGTGTATCGTGTTTTTCTTCTCCGGTGCCTGTTTTCCGACACGCCGCTGCTGGATGGCGCGTGTATGTGGGGAAAGGAAACTGTTCGAGAAGAATTGTAATACGATGCATGGTCGTTAGAATGGATTGGACGGCCGCAACATTTGAGATCTCTTCTAGACTCAAGAGGTACTATAAAATGTCGATATCAAGTCGTTTGTTGTTGCTGTGGCAAGTAAACGTTGCATCTCAACGCTTTGTAGGCCCTGCAAAACGAAATGAAACGACATAACCCATTTTTATATTGTCGTAGAAGTGAGTTTAATTAATTAATTTTAATTTTAATTTAATTTTAAAGTTCATCTTTGTCATAAAAACGAAATTTCATTTTAGCACCTCACTTTTAATTTGGTTTAAGAGTAATTACCTTGAATTAAAATTGATTTCAATAACCAATCTCGATAAGTGTAGTCAATAAACGATTGATGTCATTCTAACAGTTGATAGATAGTATGATTCTTAATTATTAATTTTTAATCTAGCAATAAACTTTGCTAGACGGAAACCTAACCTGAGTTTTTTTTAAATTTATTAGTATGGCGGCCTTAGTGGCCGTATTATGATTATACTTGAGTATACATGAGTATGCTCAGGTATATTGTGAAAATACCTGAGGTTGTTATTCGTGTATTTATTATTTATCATTCCATCTTTGCTATCTATGTTTGCATTTTATGTTCGAATATTTGTCATTTATTATCGAATCTTTGACAACTTTTGGTTATTTTGAATCAATTTTGTTATCTTCTTTGTTTCATTTTCAGTGCTCAACTTTGTTTTGCATGTTCAATTTTATGTCATTCATTGTCGTGTGAATGTCTTTATATCAAAATTTGTATCATTAATGTTTGCATCTTTGTCATTTTTGTCCATTCCAAAGTGATTTTTCTTTGGAGTTTTGACAGTTTTATGTGCGTTTTGGATATTTGCATTCGTTTGTTTATCTTTTACAATCATTTCTTTTTTACTTAGCATTTGTTTTTTTTGTTTGCATTATTGTTCTGCAGTTCAAGTCAGCTTCTTCATCTCTTAACAATGCAATCTGCTTTTAAGTATGAATGCAAATGCATCATTTTTGAACGGATTTTTAATTCGTTTAAGCCCTGTACAAAATAATCGAATTATTTCCTGTCCTCATAATTTCCATATAATCCATATTATTATGATGCAATGCACAATTCATTGATAGGCTGAATACCGTATTTAAGCAATATGGATACAAATGTAATAACTTCATTTTTTTATATGTGATATCTCATCTCAATGCATAGAAATACTACCTTCTATCAATTTCAAGCTTAGTCTTACGGTATTATCGATCTGAATCGTCTTTTACAAGCATGGAATGTGTAAGATATAGCCAACTCCAGAATGTTGTGATTAGAGAGAAAGTAAGGAAGAGGTACTATACTTGGCCGATGGACAATCCAACAAACGAGGCCTAGAGGAAAAGATGGGAATTGCCAAAAAAGGTAGGAGCAACAAACAGCCAAGAAACTCTTTCGCAGGAGGACGCTAAGGAGTGTCTAGTAGAAGCTACCCGTCAAGGACCGCCTCTAGATTCCAACGCTATACGAAGAAGGGAATATATGACATAAATTCAAGCTTTCCTCTTCTTTTTGCTTTGACTGTAACTTCCATGTATTTCAAGTATCTTGTATCTAACTGGTGAGTATGCTATGTTATTGATGTCTGACAATTTAGAAATTATGAATGGTTTTGAAAAGCGGTGGAGCAAAAAGGTTCCTACAATGTTCCACGTGTTTTCCAATCCCGAGTTTTATCATATTTTGTTTACGCTTTGAGCATTTTATCTACATTTGAGCGCTATCAACGTCGAACAGAGTAACTATGAAGATAAAATAAATATAGTCAATTGTGCTCGGCAGACATGACCTCGACGTTCGCTTAGCCAACAAGAATGGTGAACAGATGAATGATACATTTTAAATATTGCGTGCTTATTTGCAGTAAAATTGTTTGAAAGCCGATCAAATCTCCAGAAGTGTTTGTTACTTCGTTGGATGTAAATATTACGTCACAATCTAATTATTCTGAGATTTCTTCATTGGAAAAAGATCCTCCAGAATTTCCAGCCTACCATGTTTGACTTTCTTTGACAATCTTTGACTAGTTTAATAAAAAAAAATGATAATGATATGTTCGGATATGTCATTATGAGCATTTCAAGGTTGACGTCTTCAAGGTTTCAAGTACGCTGGTCATGCCATCAGAATGAAAACCGGACGACCTAGCACGTTACGTCCTTCTAGGTCGTCCACATGGACAGAGAAGGCGACTGTGGACCCTGACCGAGATGGCTTTAATTCTTCATAAATCTGCAGAGAATCATTCATCTGCTCATGATTCTTCAAAGACTCATGAGTTTTTAAACATTTAGGTACCTCCAAACTTGGAAGTGTGTCTTTTTATTAGGTTCGAATGCTTATTTAGATTAATAAATCTAAAAAAAGAATCACGCAACACAAATTTATTCAAGTTGTATTAAAATCGAATTTCTAGTATCTCTTGAGAGCCAAAGGTGCAATAAATGATCTAACATACATTATGTACCATTTAATGGTTTGAGTCACATGTTTTAGATTGAGTGAAAGTTAGAACTATATTTACGTTCGGAACGAAATCTTTTGAGACTCATGAATCTCTAGAAGTTACGAAACTTTAAATATATTGCAATTTATATCATAAATCGCTAAAGCATCATCAATTTCATAATCATAGACATTCATATTCTGATAAACAAAATTCGAATTTAAGCGCATTCGAAACATTAAAGAAGGAAACTTCGGTGGAAATATTAGATTAATCCTTAATCTTTGCCTTAATCTTGAATCTGACGCGATTCTCGAATCTTTAAATTTCGTAAAATAATTGTATTGCACCAATCACTCAATTTAAACTCACCTGCTGGCACTTTCAAAGTCGATTTCAGATTCTTTAATGTTCGAGGGCATTGAAATGTTTGACAAACTTTACGTCCAAATCCCTGAAACTTGGCAGCTTACTACGTCTTCTCCATAAACTTATCATTCCACTGCCCTAACTTGCAAGGAACACATGTGATTAGAAGAGTCTCGCTGCATGCAGTTGAGAAGAAAGCAAAACTAAGTTATTGCCAGAGCCCAGGGTTTTTTTCTGCTTATTCAACCAGAACGTATTGTCCCCATCGCCCGGCATGTTTCGCATACCCTCCTGCACGCATCAAAACTGTTTTATTTCGCAACCTTCCAGGCGCAATTTTTCGGTGACCGCAACGTCCCGCCGGACGGGCGGGGCCTGGGTTTTGTCTTTGTCGCCTTAATTAAAATTGACTTATGACAAGGGTCAGGGTAATTAATTTTCCTCCTCTTTAGGATTTTCACGCGCGCGCACACATCATCGCGCCCACCAGCTCCAGTGCTCCGGACGCTGCTCAAGTTCTGTCATGTAGCTGTCACGGGGTAGTGTGCAACCTTCCCGCTCCCTCACACGACCAGCGTAGCGGAGTTTTTGATGGCGCGCGAGGAAGAGTTATTAATGTGCGTGTCTGCCCGGTTCCGGTGTCCACCGCCCGTTCTCCTGCAGGATGCATTTGATTTAGAGACGCTGGCGGCAGGTGGCGACGATCGGTGCGAGTCTCTCGAGCGTGCCGGCGCTGCAGAGGAAGCACAACTGATGCATGGCCGGGATAGCCAGACTTTAAGAATGCGCCCTGTTTGCCTTTTGTGCGAAAGCGCTCAGCCACCGGAGTGTGTCGGGATAGTCTCTGCTGGCAGCAGAGCGAGTGCAGTGAAGGATCATTATTACGATTATCAACTTTCACACCTCGTTGCACTTGGCACAGTGCTGCCAAGCTTCTGTTTGCCCACCGGGGGAATATCTCTTCCAAACTCGCTCTCTTCCCTCTACTACTCTGCTGCCATCGCTTCACCTCAGGCTGGCACGGGCATGGTTGGGCGGTGCATGTGACGTCCTCCCGGACGCCAGGACCCAGAAGGCTCTCGGGGAAGAAATTTAGTCCGAGATTTCCGCGTTTCCGCGCCGATGACCAACTGTGTCGATGACGGTCGGGACTACCCGCTCGACGCTTGGAGTGTAGGCCTGGAACGCGTCCAAATGTACCACCGGCGGCCAAAAATCCCGACCCGGTCAACCGTGACGAATGGAGAAATTTACGATGCAAATAAATCGCTGATGCGCTAGTGCCTCGGAACTTGGGGCCCGCCGTCGCTTCTTTGTCAACAGCGCGGCGGTACGCGCGTTCCGTGTGCGGGAGCTGCGGAAGACGCCCAGGGAAGAAAGTGGCGGCGACCCGATAAACCTCTCCGCGCCAGCCTCCTCGCCCAGGGCAGCAGTTAAACGGGGGCACATCCTGCGAAGTCGAGGGACGCTCCAGAAGGGTCGCGGCAGAAGTCGTAATCTTCACGACTGTTCCGTTGCCAGCAGCGACCGGCACCCGGTTTTACGACCCGTTCCGGTGTGCATCCGGGGCCCTTTCCAATACCAGCTACGGGGCTTTTAATTGCGGACCGTCAATCGTGTGCGACGTCGCTGTTCGGATGCCCGCGCGTCAATCTCGGGCCGCTGTAATGAGGAAAAACGCGAACATTATATTTAAACTACTGCTGCTCGGGTTGAGGGGGGGGGGGGCTGGGCTGTGAGCTCTGCCAGTGACTGTGTGGTGTCGAGTTATCCACCCCGTCATCGAGCCGTCTTGTGGTACGGCTTTGCCGAACGCTTTCTTGGGACAGCTCCTGCCCGGCACGCGGTAACCCCGACAGTTTAAATTTACGACGCGAGCGCGTGCAATCGCTCTTTTGTGCGCACTTCTGTTTATTTCGACTGAATTAAAGTGCAGTAAAAACTGTGCGCGGCTTCCGGCGGTTTCGGGGTTTTCGGGGGAGGAGGCGAGAAAAGTGTTCGAGCTCGAGTACTTGCCGGTGATCCATTGTGATCAAAGCCGAAGATAATGCTGCTGCTAGCAGCACGGTATGTGTGTGTGTGTGTGTGTGTGTGTGTGTGTGTGTGTTTGTGATTGTTTGCGCCAATCTTATGCCTTCACGAGGACACTAACGTTCTTTTGTTTCTTTTCAGAGCAATGAACTTTTTTCGAGTCTTATTATCAGTTATAAGCCAAACTGCCAGAGCCAAACTGAAATGGAAAAAAATGCTTCGTCCTAAAAATAGTGGAATATTTTAATAACCGAAACTAACTTATTAGGACCAGACTAAACACTTCGACATTACAATTTCCAAAGCTCAAGATGCAAGGGTTTTAGGGACCCTTTTTGTTTAAAGTCACTATATTGTTCGTTATTTCGTCTCATCATTGAGTTTGCTTGTATAGTTTGGTCGCCAAGGCAACAAGGCAGAACAGAAACAGTTGAATCTATTCAACGAAAATAAAAAAAAAATCTATCGTTTATCGTAGTCTAGTCATGTCTCTTGTACTTCTTACAGGACCAGATGCTTATTATTTGGACTAAAAGCTTTAGAACATAGGAGAATAACGGCACAGTACATTTTCCTTCACAACAGTATTTCTGGAATCATTGACGCCCCGTTTATTCTAAACAAAGCTAACTTCCAAGCTCAACCTATGCCTCTGGTCTTAAGAGACCTAGGCAATTCTTAAGACCAGAGTATAGAAACACAGAATAAAGTGACCCGATTACTAAAATGGTGGAAACATAAAAAAATGTGATCTTGTTGATTTCAATATGACAGTAAACCAACTGATCGCGCAAGTATGAAGTTAGGACCACAAACGTTGTTCGATTTAACAAAGATTTATTTCGCTCCTGGAGCTTAAAAACAGACGCATCCGTTTGCCACGATGGCCGTTACAGAAGAGAACATTTCAAAAACATGATGGTTCGCGCGCGTCGGGCAACCACACTAACACTAACACAAAACGCAAACATGACCGGTGAAAATTACATGGACTACACTGCACGACTTAACGATTGATGACGAATTGAACTCTTGAGTATAAACACCAACATTGAAATTGTTTAAGACAGCTATTCTGACGAACGCCCGATGCAAGCTGTGCCGGATAACGCGACTATCGGCACAATTGAATAAAACTATAGCCAACAGGATGTGTGTGTGTGTCAGCTAAGCCTACTGGAGACCGTAGTCATGATGATGATCTCATTTCCAAACATTAATTGCTTTGTCATTTTGTGAGTTTGTTTCCAACATTTTGAAAACAGACATGTTCCTCGTTGGCTCTTCGTTTATGTCATAGTTTTCGTTAGTCTTACTAGCCTTGGTAGCCTAAAACAGAGAGGCGAAAGTGGGGTTTACTAACCCAAAGTTTAAACGCAATGTTGTGGCAGGTGATGTCGCTAAATGTAACTTGAGATCGTAACAGGAAAAAGCAACCTAAAAACATAAGTTTGCCGGTGACTAATAACTTGGGATACCAGTTTTCATAATCTTCAAAACCTTTATCAGAATGGACGAAAAACATTTGAAAACGAGTCGTCAACATAACATCAGGAGTAATTGGTATAGCAGAAAGTTTCTTTGGACTGGATGACCACACAAATTCTAGATTAATTCTAATTTAAAAGATAATAATAAATGAAGTCCAAAAAACTCGTTAGAATGATCGTCAATTAGGTATGACTACATGTGACGCATTAGTTACTTGTCTACAGTGTAAAATTACCTCCTTCGAGGCGATGGATTGTCTTTCAAATGATATAAAACAAATCAATCCTATACAATCTTTCATTTTGTCTGAGTTATTTGGAATTGTTCCTATACTTTATATTGGAGATGTATGTTACAAAATTGTTTTACAATTATGCTACCCTCTTCAATTTTTTTGTTTCTTTATACTGAATAACGGATAAATAAGCATTAGCAATATTTTTTGTTTGTTTTTTTTTTTCAACAATAAAACAAAAACAATCTTACAGCCGTCACACCGCTAAATATAAATAATACAAAAACAAGGCTTATATTCTAGTTAACAAAAGATATGGTGGGGAATCATATGATGGACGTACAGTGATATATTACAGAGAACATTTAAGGTTTTCTAAATCTATTACAGCATCGTTGAAAACAAACGTAGGATGGGAATTTGCTTCCTTGTATTAACGTTTGTTAGTTCAGGCAAGCGAAAGCCAAGGAATGTAGGGTTAAGTACCAAACTTTTCTGATTAGTCTGCAAATCGGTAGAATGTATTCCGCATTCTATATAGCAACATTCTTCCAAGAAACGATGTTGTGTCAAAATAAAGACTTGACAATGACCGACCGCCGTAAATCTCCACTAGCGTGCTCTACTGATGCCTAGATACTTGTTAGTCACTATTTCCTGCCCCTAGTACACATTTCCCGACTTGGCGGACCAATACACACCTCAAAATCAACACCAACAGCTTAGAGCATTACTTACTATATCCCACCCAAGCCGTACGTTTCGACGTCGGCCGGTTATCGCTGCGATCGAAACCGACCGAACAGCTAAGCGGCAGTGGAGCGTTGGGCGCTGCCAAGTAATGCACGCCCAATATAACACCAATTTATCGTCAATAAACCAAACTGATACTGTCCGGCTGGTGGCTACCCGTACACTCATCGGCTCATCCGGAGCTTAGTCACCCGGTTGCTTTGTTTTGCTTTCGCCAACCGTCCCGGGCCGGCCGTCCTTTAATCGGCCGTGGTATCGTGAAATTGCAGCGCAAGTATGCTGTACCGATTGCGTTATCGCAAGCGAATTATCTGCCCTCTTTAGTTTGGCGTCCCTCTCCCGAAGTGCTACTCTTTTTCAGGCCCGTCTGCTGGAATAGCTAATCCCTTCTAAATGAAGTAGCGCCACCGACACATTGCCAAACAGGTTACATTCTTTGTGGAGCACATGACAGAACCAGTTGCAGGGAGTTCTTAAGACGAATGAGTTGACAAAGGGAAGTCATACATCGTTAGTAATGTATTCATTGGTAGCATGATGATGATGTATGATGTTTTAATAAAGTTCTATTAGTTATTTTGTTATAATCAATCGCCTCAGCAGCTTATGCAAACTGCACTTAATTAACGTAGTTTTCATCAGTTACACATTTCATCTTTGTTGTACATCTCGTCAAAGTGTCTACGTCAAAGTGTCTAGTTTCATCCGACATATCGTAGAGAGTGTAATAGATAGAATATAGACGATTCGTTGGAATAACCTATTTAGCGTGCTTTACTTTTTGTTTTTAAATACCAAGTGACCAAACGAAGCACTACGTTGATCTCCCTTTTGAGTTTCTATCCACCCCAAGCAGTTTCGGCATGTCTCGATGGCAGAACATGTGGGATGGCAACGCACTCGGGAGGTTCTTCTACTCAATCTCGCCGCTGGTAACCCAGCGTCCCTGGCTCCCTGGGTTATCAGTGGGTCGTGCGTTCATTCATAAGATGTCTAGACTTATGTCGAACCTCTTTGCGATGGATGCACGCCTACAACGTATAGGCGTGGTTGGCTCCAAAGTTGGTCCTGTATGGAACTCCATGTGCAAAGCCCAATCTATTGGGTCGGTAGTTTGGGCATCGGTAATTTGGGCATCAGAAAAGGCACCAACGATGCTGATCCGCGACATCTTGAGCCTAAAGGGCTATGAGTATGCGTGGATAATTTTTAAATGTCCTGGAGAGGTTTGAATCACCCTATAACCTTCATCCCCATAACCTTCATAACAGAAACAATATGGCGGAAGAACATATCTGAACGTAATTCTGCATGGTAGTCAGTGACGATAGTACACCTGAGGATTAGCAACCGGATTCAGAAGCCAGTACCGAGGACACGGCCCAAAATAAATAATGTAGTGATAATAGTTAGTTTGTTGTAATCAGTCGCCTCATCAGCTTTGCTAAGACTTTGGAAAGAAAGTGGCCTATATGCTCCGAAATGTATGCTAACTGCACTAGACATCAGTTACACAAATGACACATTTCAACTTCGTTGGACATCTCGCCAAAGTGTCTGCTGGTCAGTTCCAACTGACATATTTGTGCTAGTGTACTAGATAGCAGATTGATGCCTTTGGATTAAGAAGTTAACCTGTTTCGTGTGCTTTACTTTCGTTGCGAAACCCTTCTGACAGGCTCTGGATTGTTTTCTCCCGCGTACACTTTATGGTGTGGCGGCTTAGGCGTCTGACGGTGCCCATAAACAACGAGTTGAGGTTCCGGATGATGCAATGCAGTACTGAGCACCGCGCTGCCCGCCACCATAAAACCCACTTGTAAGACCCAGCACGCGAGCGTGAGGAGTGATGAGGAGCAAACTAAAATCGGCACATACTTTCCAAACAAAACAAAAAAAACAACGAAAAGAACCACATGCAGTGAAAAAAAGAAATGAACGGCGTGCCTTATTTCTTTGTACGCGGGATCGCCCCGTGGCTGCTGGGTGTTGTTATTGGTGTCGCAGAATCGCTGCGTTTTCTCCGGTTGCCCGCGCCCGTGGCAAGTGGGCTAGTACGGCCGTCATCGAAGTCACTCCCTTTTGGGTTTTTCCACGATGACGGTTTTCAATGACGGCTCGCTCTCGCGCCGCGTTCCGCTCTTACTTTCTCCGCGGGCGCTGTTTCTCTCTCTCTCTCGTGGGATGAGCGGCTGGAGCAGTGAGCGAGCGGTTCCAGGATCCGCCCGAAGATGAGCCTGCCAGCATCGCGTCGGAGCAGCATCCCTGCTTCGGATGGTTCGGGTCGTACGGTCGGGCGCGGTGTGCTCGATCGTTTCGCCAGTCGGACGCTGTGTCTTTGGAGCGGGTGCTCCCATGCTCCTGTCGTCGTTGTCGTTGGCGAATCGGTGTCGTCTCCGACAGTCAGTTAGCACCGAAGCCCGACCGTGTACGGACACGCCAAGGTACGGCTTTACACTGCCAACCCCTCCCAGCACGGGAACCAGTGTCCTCTGCGACTCGGACGATACGTTCGAACACGCGTCAGGGCGCTTCGCACGCACGCCCTGGACGGGTTCGAAGGATAAGCCCCAGATCTAGCCGCGAGTGGTGTGAACAGCGGGAGTTACGAGGGATACATCGGGATTCGTGTTGGAGTGGTGTGTGAACGTGCCTGCGAGCGGTCGACCACTTCCACGAAAGGGAAGATAGGGAGATAGATAAGGAACCGGTGTTTGTGTGTTGAGATGAAAACAAAACGATTGAGCATAGGCTTGTGATAATTCCGCTGAAGGAAGATTGCGTGCGTCAAGCGTATCTCGAGCTGTGGCAGATCCTAGAAGGGATTCTTCAACGCCACCGCAATTGCATTGGACATCAGCAGGTGATGGGTAATCGTTGAAAAAAAAACTGTATGGATTAAAGGACATTGGGTCGAATGTCCGAACTCAGCACGATACCACCGAAATGCGCCAGCTGCAAGCGTTCAGTGCAGGGACAGGATAAATGAAGTGACCCATTAAGGGTGAGTGCGGCAGTGTGGCGACCACCAGCAGCGCATAAAGCGCGTATGATGAGACATTAAACAACAAGCGGTGGAAAAATTAAAACCAGTGAAGATACAGAACGACAGAGAGAGAGAGAGAGAGAGAGAGAAGCGCAGAAAAAAGAACGATGCTGGCAGCTAGGAGGAGATAACATAAAACAAACACGCCAACAGCAGGAGCAGCAGCAGCAGCAGGCGAGTACAACAGAGCGAAGGAGAAAAAAAGGCGACCATCCCCGGCACATAAAACCAACAACGCAATGAATGTCGCTGTCAGTGGCAGTTCGCCTGACAGTCGCAGCACCGGAAACCGGGTGCGGTGGCAGCTGACAGCAAATGAGCAAGTTATGCTCGAGTGTGGCCGTGCCTGTGAGTGTGTGTGTGAGTGTGTGTGTGATGATACCGAGGCGAACCAAAATGCACCACGGCTGGTGGTGCGACATGCGTCGGGAGACTTGTCCCCAAAACCCAGCGGCCAGTGAGGCTCCATTTTACCCCATTTATCTTTGCGGGCGTCGGAAATCCTCTGCACCGGCGGGGGTTTGACCCCACGTCCCGGGCGGCGGAAAAGCGCCCGACAGGCAGGCCCCGCAGGCCGGGCCACGATAACACCGGAGACAGTCAACGAAGCGACATAATCACAATCAACCCCGAGCTCCCCTTGCCTCTCGGGGCAGGGCCGGCCGTACCGGGTCACGAGCGCTTGCTGGTGCGCGTGGATGCATGTTGCGCGTGAAAAGTTATCATTCCCGAACCCCGAACGCTGTGTGCAACGACACCGAGCAGCGGTGCGATGATGAAGTTATCCGTAGAAAAAAGAAAGAAAAAAACGCTTGGCGTGCATATCTTTACGCACGTCGCTGCAGATAGGGTCCGGCTAGCTTTGAGTTTTGGTTTCTAATTTTTTTTTTCTAACCGAAGTACAATTTATTATGAAAAATTTTGAGTTATCTGCTTAATAAGGTGTTAATCAGTCAGGAAGCACTACCTATGTCCGAGAAGGTACTAATACAGATACAGATACTAGCACACAAGACGTTAATAAAACGCCAATCAAAAGGTGTTCACACAGATTGCATACCTGCAGGCTGATTACTCGTATCATCTCCGGAAAGTGAGCACGCTGCATCACATGAACAAATTAATATTGCTTTATTAACGTATTATCCGCTACTATCACAATGACTACCCGCCTGGAGTGGTTTGTTTCGATACTACCAAAATTATTCCGCAGGGAAATTATCTCACACATCCGCCAGTTTGTGTCGGTTTGTGTGTTCAATTCGTTGGAATGTTCCTGAAACTTCCATGGCAAGATTCTTGGTAAACCATGCGGTTCTAGTTGTAGCTAGAGGAATTTCCCGACGTTCACGATGAAAACACAACCTATAGTATTACCGTTAGTACGCGCAACTTCACGCCACTACCCCGAGTAGCTGTAGTTATCAATTTCAAGCGATTACCTTCAAGCGAGCAGATAAGTGTTTAAGCTGCGGACACGTACCCGGAACAAGGCGCACCTTTCACGTCTAATCGTCTCATGAATGTTTTTCCCCATTTTATTTTGTTGTTTGCTCTCGTTTGCAGCCGCATTTGGTGTGCGTGAGTGTGTGCATGTGTGTGTGTAGATGTACAATGTGGATGGTGACGTAGATAATCTAAAGGAAAATTTGTCGTGAGCATCTTCAATCACGGAAACACTCAAAGACACCTCAAGTGACACTAAGTGCCCGGGAAAGTGTGGCATGAAATTACTACCCAGTGCCGAGCCGGGCGAACGACGGTGTTTTATTACGGTTTTACTGTGGTGATACGATCTCTCTCTCGCTGGGAGTGTGTGTGTGTTTGTGTGTGTGCGAGTATTGTTGAAGAAACCACAATAGCCGTGTTGTGTGCCCAACCATGAGTGACTGGAGGTTTGCCATTTCCGGTGAGCGTATGCGTTGGTAGTGTTCTGTGAGCTTGCGTGTCCGTGCGAGTGTTCGTGCGTACGTGTGTGTGTGTGTGTGTAATAGCGAAATTATACTTAGTGGCTTAGTGGACACACGGCTCTTCGACGCAGCTGGCAACAATCAACTGAACTGCGCGGTATCACCGACACATGGAACACGTCACTGCGCTTGGCCGCACGATGCGCCTGAATGGTAGGCTTACCGCAGCCGTCTTATTACTACAGGGTAAGCAGACCACCTTCCGAAACTGCACCACCACCACCATTGCTCATTGCTCGCCGTTCTCGCCGCCGTTTATTCGTCGGTGATTGATTGGAAATAACCGATTTGATTGATATTGACGTTCTGCTTCACCACCATCATGTGGAGCTGCTGATTGCACAAGCATTCAATTTAATCACGGCAAACAAACCGCCCCTGTCCGCGCCACCGTCGTCACTCGTGCCGGTGGTTAAGACAACGAGAACTACCGGTGTGAAGCGAAGATAGGTTGATTGTGTTGCAACTCCGGGAACGGTGCTACCACACGGTTTTGCTTAGCCAGCTCCTTCCACATGCTAGTGGGGCAGGTGCCAGATATGGGCATAATATTCTCTCTTACTTACCTGTGTTCTTATGCGATCTTGATGAATACTACTTTCAATTAAATTATGTTTTTATTTCTAAAACTTCTATTAACGTGTTAAAGTAAAGAAAAACTGCACTAGTTTACAAAATTCTATTTAAAACCTTATCAAAGACACAAGAAAACATTCAAGGACGACAAACTGAAATAGATAAAAAATAAACAGATCGTCGACAACTCAGACGCGATTTGTTTGAAACTATAAATACATGTTTTTCTAGAGCCTGTTATAATCCACCTTAATGAACATGTCTTAGCGTCTAGTAAACGTCATTTTCATATTTATTTGTTTTTGTTGTTGTTGTTAGAATTGTATTGTCAAGATTTTTCAATTTGAGAACTGGTTGGCTACAAACTTCTTGAATATTCCCAAATAACTTCCACTCCACTCGTGTATTCGCCTCTTTAAGGATGTCACATATTTGTTCGAATTCAACTCGTCACTTGCTGGGTTTCGATTTCGGCTTTTGTCCCGTGCTTTTTCAAATTAAATCATCCACACACTCCTGTCCTTTTACTGGTATTCTCCTTTTTCCGTAAACCTGCATCCACTGTCTGTTCTTTTATTTTTAATTTAGCCTTTAAGTTCATTTTTTGTGTCAAACCTAAGGTAAACAATACGGATAAAATAATAATAATAATAATAATAATCCAATGACCGATACGTTTGTTTGTATCAGAATGTTAACCGGCTCGGCTCTAATTGCGATAGGCTATTGTACCCTCAGGTCGAATTTTTGATTGATTCTGTTGGTATTAAAATGTTTCAAAATATTGTTTAACTGACAAGATATCCTGCACAACTTGTATTATCGTTGATGATGCTATTTGATAACTATTTGATATTACTATTTGATGTTAATATTTTTAACGCAATTGAATAACGATAAACATAATTAAACATAATCCATTTTGAAATATTTTTCATTTATTAAAAAAATACCGAAGAAATAATTCAAACATAATTTGTTTTGGAATTTGATTTCCATTCCAAGTTTAGGATTATATTTATATTAATTATATTAATTTATGCCTCAAGCTGAAGCAGTGCTGAGACGTTATTTTCCTATATTATCACCTTGCTTAGTACCTGAGTTTATACGCCGCCTAGGTGTATGTGTATTTTTTGTAGTTGTTATTATTTATTAATCTGTTTTTGAATCTCAAATATACCAACAGTACAGTTCAGACTGTATTATACAACTATTTACATTGACATCTTCAAAACTTATCTATTTAAAACAATTAAATAATAAAGTAGTTAAATAATAAAAACATATTTATAGAATGTCCGCAGTCATCTATGTATTGACAATATCTTCTTGAGCAGATAGTTACTACTACTAGATAATGTATGTAAAGATTTTAATGACCCTTATTGTTTAAAGTCGCTCTATTGTTCGTTAGTTCGTCCTATCATTGAGTTTGCTTGTGTAGTTTGGTCGCCAAGGCAACAAGACAGAACAGATAGACTAGAATCTATTCAACGGAAATTAACAAAACATTTATTTTATCGTCTTCCATGGTCTAGTCATGCCTTT
>KB672924.1:0-52159 GCA_000349145.1 Anopheles dirus | reverse complement strand
AAGCAACAATTTATACTATTGCACTCTTCCATTTTGACTTTGTGTGCGTGTTCTAAGGCAAAATTTCTACTAAAAACACAAATATCACGACACCTTTTGACGATTCAAAAATAAATAAATAAAAATAGTAAATTTTCAGTAATATTTGTTAAAGTGCAAATTCCATGATCCGGTTTGACATTTTCTGGCTCAAAATTATGGCTTTCGTTGAAGCTTCAGAGCCAATGCGCTTATTAAATACTTTGTATATTGAATTATAAATTAAAGAAAATTTCAAACTTCTTTACTTATCAACTATGCTTACATTTTAAATTTATTAACTTTTAATTTAAGGTTTAAACATCATTATTTGCAATTGTCGTTTTTTTACGTTTGCAGAAGTATATGTTTGCTTAAGTGATCAGAGAGAAAAAACGGAAACAGTTTGAGTGACAAACTAAACGGTAAAAAGTAAAGTAAAAAAACTAACAAATGGTAAAATGATCATAAACATTATAAACAAATTAATAAAATGAAATATTTGAAACAATGCGGTTATTATACGATTAGTTTTCACCGTTTTCAAGCAAGCGAAGCTCAAATTTGATTAAGTATCAATAAAAAGTACGTTTGATTATAATTGAAGGCTTCTTGAAATAAGTTCTGAAAGGTCATCTTTAAAAAAACCAAATAAACACATAATTTGACAATATTGCTCGAAAATGTTAAGCTAATAATTTTTCGTGACTGCAAAGAATGAATTTGAGCTCCAAATTGCTCGGTGAAAATGTACAACATTTTTTAATTTTTGCTTTAATGGTACCTTGGCAAAATATTTATGAAACAATTGTCTAGTTACTATTTAAAAAGATCTTTTATGATCCGTAAAAGTGCCATTATGATCCGTAAAAAGTTTTTCACCTCGGTTAAATGGGAAAAACGTCGATCTTTCATGTTCGGCCACTCTTAGACCGAATCTTCGTGCGAGGAAAATTGGGAAATAATAGCTCGTCGAAACTAGGTCAATAGTACGCACAACAACAACTTCGGAAGAGAATTTGGAAAGGTTGTATCTTAAAGATTGTCCAACTTTGGAATTGAGAAAACAAATATTATTGAAATTATGTTTTCAAGGTAATATGAAAATAACTTCTTGATACTACAGTACTTGATATAATTTTAAGTAAACTTCAGCTATTACATCTCTTGCTTACTTGATTGGCAAATAAAGATAGATTCTCACTAAGCAGTATAAAAAAGAGATATGCTTAGTGCGCCCAAACTTCAACAGTGCACTGTACGCCAAACAAGCCCGCGGTATGCCTGGCGCTAGATCTGCGTTCGATTGGTTTCACGGATTTGGATTGCGATGATCGTCACCACACCGTGCCAGGGAGCCAGGGAGGACGGTTGGACACCCGAAGCGCTGGAGACTGAGCTCGTGAGCGGTTTTGTTTACTTATTTCTGGCCGCGTTCAATCTGCATTCAATTCCATTCGGTTCCACATCGCCTGGCAACGTTGCCTATGCGCTTTTTTGTGCTCTTCGGGGTCAGTTAAAATTGCAAATTCAGTGTTTCGGGTGGAAGCGAATGCTGATGGCTGTTGGCAGCGTCCGGGCCCGGTGTGCGGCCCGTGTTCTGGACACAGCCGACGCCAACTGTTGTCGTGCGGTCGCGACCGTACGTGGATGTTTTTTTTTTACTAATTCCGACTGTGACCGGGTGTTGAGTGACACCGTAAAAACTGGCTCCTAAGCACGTCTACTATAGGAGAGTATGATGACGATCGATAATATTGTTGTTGCCGACTGCATTGAAACGAATATTTGTAAAGCCAAGGTTACCAGTACCCAAAAATGATAGGGTCAGTAATATGTCGAAGGTGTCATAAATATCAGTGGAAATAAAATGTTACCATGAACATCCAGCCATAATCTCAAATCGTATGCTTAAAATATTTGAAGGTACATTCCAAACATTAGAAAACTAGCGTAATCATCTCGAACGAATACTTTTTCCGAGATGGATACATTTCTACTTATTAATGATGCCTTGTGTAACCCGTCATAACAAAACTTGTTGGATGGGACATTACAAAAAGATTGAAAAAACCCGATTGTTATAAGTATTTCTTGAAGTACAAAAAAAAGGAACAAGTACATCGATGCATCAGCCAACAACAAAAAAACCCACAGAAACTTTTTTCAAGCAATCTTTTTGCCCGACGATCCTGAAGTACTACAGCACTAGAAAGTTCACCGAGCACACGTGGACGCAAAATTGGATTAATATGTTTTCCAGTCTGGTAAACTTTATGTGTTTGCAATATTTTTTCGATTCGATTTTTGATGATTATTGCACATCGATCCGTGCCCTTGTGACGGGGGAAAAGTTTGCTGTGTGTTTTCTTCTTGTTTTATTCTCGAGGTTCATGTCGGCTTTTTCTCGTTCGATCGAAGGTTGTCTTTCGCTTCAATTGAGTTTAACTTTCGACGAAACGCACGCAACGCGTGCAAGAACTTATTTCGGACGCGTCTGTTCTGTACACATTCGAAACGGTCGAGCACTAGTGTGAATTGATTCCGCACTTGCTGCATATTGGATGTTTGAACATTACATTATTTTTGTGATATTGTGTTGCAGTGCTATAGGAACATGCCGTGTTATGTTCATACATTCAGGTTCATTATGTATGATATTCAGCTGTTCTACTAAAACATATTGAATAAAAAGAAACGTATTTTCATGATTTTGGAAAACTTGCGACTATCACTATCACATTTCACAAACACTATCACTATTTCTTCACCATGGACAAAACTGATCCACTAACAAACATGGGTTTTTAATACAAATAATAGTTTTAAAATATATATTATCATGACATGAACTGTTTTTAACATCTCATGACTCTCACCATGCAGTTTTTATAATCTGAATACGAAATTTCGTAATAAGTACATAGTATTTTTTGTTAAAATGTTTTACCATTAAAGAGCAAAAATAATATTCCAACCATGTGTAGTTAATGATGATGCTGCAAAATGTACCGAAACAATGTACCAAAAACTTATAAGCGTGACCAGAAACTATGGAATGTACCATGGCTTTTGTTTGGAATGTGTCTTTGAATTCGAATTCGATGCAATGTTAGTAACTGCTCCTGTAGCCTGTTACTGATGTTACGTAATATATAACATTATTCTTGAAATATGCAGGATTGACAGCATAATAGCACCATAAAACCATATTCATACACCTCTAGAGCTTGTATTGGTCATTAAGAATAATCAAAGCGAACCCCGCAATTTGATGATTTCAAATAAACATTATCCTTCTAACCTCCATCACCTTTTTGCAGCGTTAACGCTTGCGAGATGCCTACAGCTGACGGAAATCACCGTTCCGGAGGTGGTGGATGTGCGAGAGACGGTAACGCTGTCGTGCAGCTACGACATGGGCACGCACAAACTCAACTCCGTCAAATGGTACAAAGACGAGCGGGAGTTCTTCCGGTGAGTACGCTGGACGTTCACAGCCTTTTCCATTTCTTTTTTTACCAAGCAAGTCCACCTAACGCTGTTCTTTTCATCGCCCAATCAACGCCCCCCGGACAGATATTCGCCGATGATGCCCAAAAGCTTGATGTTCTTCGACGTGGACGGTGTGACGGTGCTCCAGAACTCGACGGTGCAGATCTGCAATCAGTTCATGTGCAGCATACAGCTGCACAAGCTCAACATTCGCTCCAGCGGCTCGTACCGGTGCGAGATCTCTGGCGACGCGCCAGAGTTCAAACTGGCGCACGGCGTCGGTAATATGACGGTGGCCGGTAAGTTTTGCACGTGCTCGACGTCCGTTTGATATTTCCAGGGCTGGGGTTATTATTGCGACAGGGTATAACAATTGCGTAATAGATACGCAATGGTTGTTTGTTGAGATGGTACATTTACAAAGCTACACATTTGCTTGTCATAAAGTGCGCTCTTTAACGTGAGTGACTTTAAATGTGGAGTAAGCTGAAAATCTGAAATGAAACTGAAACAGGGTCCTGTATGAGCTATGGGTTCGAATATTAACTGGACTGGTCCATGATACGGGTAATAAATAAGTCAAATAAACGGCCAGAAACGGCCAGAAAAGAAGCCAGTCAAAGAAGAAAGGGCCAGAAGTGACAGGTCTAACGCTACCTGTGGTTGTTGTGCCTAAGAAGAAAAATCAGGCTTATGACTTTTAGGTTTTTGGAAAAACATAAATATTGAGTTTTGTTTTAATTTGAGGTAAGATAAAATTCTAAAATAAGTCATCAAACTATCACAGTCTGTCGACAATACGTTCAGCTTTTGTATTGTATCTACAAGATTGTTTGTATTGTATCATTGTTGTATTGTGTATTACAAGATCTCAATATTGTACATAGCTACGACTATAGCTATACGACCACCCATTTATTTAAAATAACACGAAAACATGAAGGGGCTACAACTCTACAAATCAGTAGAACATCATTTTCTTCTATCTCGTCAACTTTTCGTTGAATTCTCAAAAAAAGCTATTGGCCGAGTTATATTATTGTCCGTGAATTTAACAATTTCTTCGCTTTTAGTATACTTATGTATGCTCTGATTTCAATATTGCTGATACATTGAATGAAATGTTGCCAGTTAATGCATAAATAATGTTATTTATATTACTAGATAGACAAGTAAAATCATATAATTCTACATAAATATTTATGGAAAAGTGTCATACACTCGGTAACATAACTATACGCTCACCTGTTTTTTATAACACAACGAAAGCTTGAAGAGATAGTTGAAAATGATATCTTTTTAAGTTGCAGATAATTAAAATATACGTCTGTGACGAATTTTACACATTTTTACACACACTATTACTATATTTTCACCATCGTCAGAATCGCTCCATGTAACATAACTATATCCCCACTTACGAAAATTCTTTTTTGATACAAATAGTCGCTTTAAAATTCGATTAAAAATATAGGAACTTTTAAACGATCTTGAATAATGAAGGCATATTTTTGAATGATTTTTTAAATGCATCATTACTTGTTTAATCTATTTTTAAGGCACAAAAGATTTTCGCATACTTCAACTTTTAGTTTTGTTTTGGTAGCATGGTGTGGTTTCATTTTTTTCGACATAATGCTGAAAAAATAACCTTCCGAACCATGTATAACAATTGCTTATCCAACGCCTGCAAGATATAAAAAAAAACCTAAAGTTTGATTTTGGAAAAAAAATGCGATGTTAGTCGTTTTAACTGCGTCGAAATCGAAAACCAAACGTATCAATGTACCAGTGAGCTTTACATACTTAAACAATGTTACAGAATGTATAAAAATATGCCAAAATTCCTATTCCTGTAACGAGCAAGCCCAAATGTCCTGCTTTCACTCCGCTTAAAGTTTTTTTCATAATATTTCTATTGCTCACACCTGTTACGGAATGTATAAACTGTTCCTCCTAAAGAATGATTCTTTTTCTTTTTATGAATAATCATTTTTACGTTTAAGAAATTAAAATGCACATTCTACAAAAAAAAACATTGTTATCAGTATCAAATCGAATTGGTGTCAAATTTTCGATAATTTTCATTCATTATTTTACATGCAGTACCATTTACTGTGAAACGATAGTAAATTAAAATAATATGCACAATTGTTACTTTAATGGAAAATATCAAAATTATTATACCTTAATGGAAAACATCCTCCGTGTTGGAGGCTACCATGTAATCGTCCTGTCAGAAACTAATGGCTTCAACGCCAAATTTGGTGATTCAGTGGAAGCCTCAAATTGACCAAACTATTCGCACTGGAAATTGAATATGAAATACCATCCGTATAATCTCTCAATTGTTCCCGGAAGCTGAAAATTGGCATACCTATAATGTGTGCGTTAATTTTGTTAATTTTATTCGCATTTACGATATCTTCCTGGAAAGGAAACTTTAATGGATTCGGCAAACGGTGGGCAATGGGGCTGAACCTGTCCACCGTCCGGTTCCGAATCCAGAACTATCCCCCGGCGGGTGTGAGATGAAAAGCTTCCACTCTCCCACCGTTTTCACGGGCAAACAACAACGTGCAGTGCAATGATTTTATTACTTTATACCAGCAGTGGATTACGGGAGCGTAAGCGGTTGAGCTCGTTACGGATTTCGGGGTTTCCGGGTGGATATTAAGGAAAAGGCTTCGCAGGACGCCACACCAGGCCAGGCCAGACGATCGGCATCGTCAATGTTATCGGGATGCGTACCCTGCCCACCACTACCCACCCACTGCGCCTCGTCGTCGGGACCCTTTTGCTCAATCTCCTAAATCCCAGTAAAGCAATAGATTATCGCTTCAATGACATGTGTTGAACCGTTTTTCATTCGCTCGTACGCTTTTCGAGTGCGGCACTGCGTACAGGGACGCAGGGCCCACTGTTTACAGGCACTCCTGGGGAGGGGGGGGGGAGAGGCCAAAGCGGCCCGGGAATGCTCGGGGTAGCACCGTAATCCCCGGTTCTAATGCATATACACCGGCTGGGCTGGGTACGGAACATTTGTAGAGCGTGTACTCTGGGGAGGTTTGGGCTTTTGACTTTAAACGTACGGCGCCTGCACGGGAGCGATTTGCACGTTGCAGAGAGAAGAAAATAAAGGACGCACGAGAAAGGGGGGCGGGGGAAGGAGAGAAGGGAGTGGGGGGGAGAAAAACAGCAATGGAAAATGCACAGCGGGTTTTCCACGACCCACGTTGATTAGCTAAAGTGTTCAAGGCTAATCGAGTAATAAATCCGATAATGCTCACTGCATCCGCACAGGACGCTGGGTACTTTGTGCAAGCACACTCCCAGGTGTCGTTATTTGCACCATTTTTGCCGAATTTGTAATCTCTGGTGTGAGGTCCGGGTAGCGAAGTGCTTTGCGAAAAATTTTCGATGAAACAAACCTGTAACAGCATAGTGCCAAACCGGTTCGGTGGAATATTCTTCCTGCTCGGCTAAAGGTGTAGAAATAAAGGAATTTGCGATAAATGGTAGCATCGAGGACATGTTCGAATTTAATAGGTTTGCTGCGCTACTCTCACCGAATTAACAATTGATTTTGAAAATTAATTACAATTTTATACTAACTTCCATTTTCTATTCTAAATTTCAATTTTTCAAAGTTCGACAGCACCTTATAAAATCGATTCATTTTTTGTTTCATACATCAATTTTACATAATTAATAAACAACTTATACTTGTTTAAATGCAGCTTACAAGCTGCTCACAGACAAACAGATTTAATAAATGCCTAGTAAAAAATAAAATGAAACTCTTAAGGTGTCAACTTTGCCACTTTAGAACACAAAGAAATCCTTTTTTTTCCTGTTTTTTTTTCAAATACGCTTGCTAGTTTTTTTGGCCTTCGAGAAAATTTCCCGATTTGCATAACTGTACGACTGCCTACAAAACCATTTTTTTAGTTAAAAAAACCTTTCAAAATTGCCAAAACATCAAAACAAAGTTAAGCAACCTACAATAACTCCTTCTTTCGCCAACATAATTATTTATCGCCAACATCCTTCTTTCTAACATCGACTCCTCCGCCCTTCTGGTGGCTATCCCTTTATACGTCCCGTCCCACCGCTTGCGCGTGCGCCCCCACTTCTTATCCCTTTGTGTCGCACGCGGTTTCCCAGAGCGATCCATGAACGCGCGCGTTATCGGAATTTAACACGGTAGGTGATCTGTTCGACCACAATATCCCCATTGATTGTTTCCGTACCCGTCTCTTGTCGTCCTTATCCTAAAGTGCCTTTATATTTTCCCACTCTCCCATTTCTATCATTATCCTTTGTTTATCCTTTATCCTTAGTGTTATTCCTAGGTCTATTTTTTTTTAATAACTATAACTTATATTGACATGTATAGCCTTTGTAAGGCCCTAGAGGCAAACAATTGGAAATAAAAAATAACGCAATGTACGCAATTGTTTTGTCTTGTCGGAAAAGTAAATAGGATGTGCACACGTATGGAGTCGTGAGCGAAAAGAATAACGGCGTGGGTGAATAGAAATACGGGGATAATAATGATCTTCTATTTTTAATCCTTAAATGCTTAAAGGACATACTTTGATGTGTAATTAAACTACACCTTAAATGACTAGAGGTTTCTTTAAATAATTAGGTTATAGATCCAATATATAGTACATTTTTTGGACTGTTTATTAATACTGTACTGAAGTATGTGATGTTTCTTGATAAGAAATATTACTATTGAAAAGAATTTCAACTCAACTATGTATACTAATGCTTCATTCCTACCATATCAACGTTAATTTGATTTCCGTAACTACAGCCACCAGCGATAATGAAGTTTAAAATATGACACAATTTTAATTTAATTGATTAAATTTCAATATACGAATATTCCCCTTTTAATAAAGTATTGTTTTTATTTTGAAAAACAAACTTATATTGTAGTGGGGGGGGCTGGGGAAACAAATGATACAAAGGTTTACAACGAACATTTAAGGACCTCTAAATCAATCACATCACCGTTGTTTCCAACGATGTGGATGGTGCAACTTGCTAGCAAACATAGGATAGGAATCCGTTTGCTTGAGCTAATGTTACGTAGCTTAGGAAAGCGGAGTGGCTGGTTTATTCTGTTTCACTATTTTAATTTACACTAATTTATTTTTTTTATTGTCGGAGGAGGCGCCTGGTGTCGGAAGCCGTATAGCATTACACACCACGTGGTGTGGGTTCGAATCGCAACTAGACCGTTCCCTCGTAGGCAAGACCAACTATCCAGGTTACGCCTAATGATTAAGTCGATAAAAGCCAGAAAAGACAGACCTTTAGCTATTTGAGGTTCTTGTGTCACTAAAGAAGCAGATGGAGGCGCCTGGTGCCTAGTTAAAATAATGCTATCTAGTGCATTAAGTTGTCATCAAAACGACCCCAGATTGCTCCAAACGCTCTATTGTAAAGCCAAGGGGAGGTTTCAAAAGCCATAACATGCTTACATATGAATCCCTTGCTGTATACTGTCATGCACACTTGTCTGGAACTGAACGTTTGTGGCATCGCGAAACCAGAGGCTTCAACAAATACAGAAAACCTCAACTGAAGGTTTGAAATGTTGAGAAAATTTATGAAAAGATCAATGCACAATTTAATCGAATATCCTTATTGTATTATACATTTGTTGATAATTATATAACATAAGCAATCTTTGTACAGCAAAATTGAAAAAAAATGTGAACAAATCAAGTAAGTTTTATCTATTTATTGTTATGTTCTCTTTTAAAATAAATTTGAATATTCTAATTGGCAATCTTGTTTCATTTTAATCTGGCTTATTTATTTTATTTCTGTATCCAACAGAGCTTCGAGAATTGATTTTTTTATACCATTACAATCAATCAGAGCTAGCGAGACAATCGTATCGCGAATCTCACTGAACGTCACGCCTCATGCTCGCCAGTTAATTGTTAATTAGTATCGCGCATAAATTCGATCCAAGCCAAGACAAAGCCGTACCGGATCGGCTCCTTACAGTGTGCCGTTCTTCCAGCTCCAGCAAAAAAACCCCAATGAGCTGATGCATTCCCCCTTCTTCGCGTCCACCCGCGAAGAAAGGGAATGCAAAATCATTTAACTCCCCGCGCGGCACCCAGCGTCGCCAAGCCGAACACGATGATGGATTGATGAAATTAAAGATGAGAAGCGAAAATCGAAGCGGCTTGAGGCCACGCAAATGCGAACGCCGGAAAGGCGCGAGCCGGCAAATGAAACGATTGGCGGAGGCGAAATGAAATTAACCGAGCGGGGGGAGGAAAAAAAGTGATTTCACCGCCGGCCGCCAGCGCGCGTGCCGCCAAATCCGAAATCCTGCCCTGTCACCGTAAAGAAACAATAAATTTTCCACTACATTACGCTTTCGAATGATAAAAAGAGCCGCCCGCACGGTTCGGGCCGGATGTGGGTGGTGGGTGGGGAGGTGGTGGGTGGTGGGTTCCTTTTGGTCGTCTGCTGGCACCACATCCAGCCAAGGCTGGCGCAGACAAAAGGGAAAAAGCAGGAATGTTTCTCTCAGCTCCAGTGTGTGTGTGTGTGTATGTGTGTGACCTTAATGTTTCCACGAGCCCATCCTGTGGCCGTTCACGATGGCCCGTCACGGGGGCCCGGTGGCCGGGTGGGGCAAATATAAATTGCAAGCAAACGGACAGTCGTGAGAATGCAGGAAATCTGGCTCAATCTGGTTGTCTGGCGGGTCACGAGAATGTGATAATAATAATCAAATCTCATCCTGCCCCGATCCAGCCCACCCGTCCGAATGCTAAAAAGCCTCGTTCTCCCTCTCTCTCTCTCTCTCTCTCTCTCTCTCTCTCTCTCTCTCTTCATGCTATGAACAAAACCCATCAACGGTCGCATCCTTTTCCGCGCCATACGTTGATGTCATCGTTGTCCCATTGCCAACGCCCGGGAAAACCCGGTGCTGGACGATCTTATAAGAATTCGCCTTGCCCTGTGTGAGTGTTATGGAATTATTCGAAGATTTAAAATTATCCCCCGTGTTTCGGTGTCTCCAAAACCCGAAACCTCATCCGCAAACGGTCGGTACAATGGGGCGTGCTTTTTTCTTGTTTTGTTTGCTCGGGTGGCCGCGTTCGCGTTCGCTCTAAATCGTTTTCATCGTTTCTTTTATTTGCTACCCACCCACGCTCGTTTATTGTAACTCGCTTGCCGTCCGCCTCATATCCTGCGCCTGTTCTATGGAGATTTTGGTACCGATTCGGCGCAGTTTTCTTTTTTTTTTGTTACGTTGGGTTCGGTTGTGTTTGCGGCACCGGCAGCGATAGAAAGTGGACCTTTGAAGCATATTTTACAGCGTTTTGCCGCATACCGTCGTGTATTGATTTGGCATTGTGAAATGGGCGGGCGGGTTGCATACCTTGCGGGCACTTGCCAGACCGGGCCGTATTTGCTACTTTGCTACTTTGTCCGAAACGGTGAGCTTTACTAGCCGCTGCACAGTGGGATGAAGGCTTTTTTCGGTTATTTTTTTGGATGAAGTCAAGTTGAAGTTATCGTAATGTAAAATGCACTTTTATTAATTTTTTTATTTTTATTTTGTTAAAAGAAAAGGTGCCAATAACAAAAAAAATCCGAGCATCATGGAGCCTTAGTTTATAACTAAAAAGCAGATTTTATAGAAAAAGGAACATTACAAACTCGTACAAACATTACAATCAACGCATACACACTCTACGAACGCCCTTAAGCTATGAAGTCTATACACTGTTTCAGGAGTTTTTTAGGCACTTTTTTCATAAATGTTTGTTGTAATTATATTTTGATGGTAATATACGCATTGTAATGGTTACTCGAGAATATCTGTATGGAAAATGTTTTGAAAATTGCTTTTCATGCAAATTCGAAATATTGTCAAAATATAATATGCCATTTAACAATGCCACGGATTAAGATGGTTGGAATCATTCCAGCAGGAATGATGGAAGTTCAAAGCAACTGAGACCGAGTGTATGTTTGGCGTAACCAGAACCATATGTAATCAATGTAATGGTGTCCAATACGACACGGGCACTCCTTTGTACAGACGATTCCAATGTGTTGACGGTGTGCGTTTTGTGCATAGTGGTTTGATGTTGGTCGTAGTATTGAGCGAATAAACGAATCAATTCCTCAGTCCTTTAAACCGAGAAAAGAGCCGGTCGTTGGGCAATCTGAAGTCACAAAAAAAAACGTTCAAGAACGTCTGTCGAGACACGATAAACACTTCCTGCAGATATATTGGAAGCGTAAGCATCCGCTTTGAGTGGGCGTTACGACTCACTTGGTTATCATATTGCTCATTCTTAGTAGCAAAACTGTGTGCAGGAATTGAAATTCAAGATTTCGTTAGGCTCTTCAAGACAGGGACACCCAAAAATAGTTTTAATTTTAGATCAAATTCTCAACCCAACGAGACTTTAAGGTTTAACCGACTGTGAAGGCTCTCAGTCAAAATGAAGTTATAACCTACATATCTGTCTGGAAAAATATCTTTCTGTGTACAGAATATAGCAGCAAGCTCCGAAATAAACACAGTGCATTACTCTTCCTGGTGTTGGAAGATATTTTGTTGTCGTGAAAATACTCCACAGCCTATTCTGCCATTTTCTATAGAGTCATCTAGAAAGTAGGCTTTGTTGAAGTTAACGTTCTCAAAAAGCGCTGAATGTTGGGAAAGTCCGAAGCTTACGTACTGGAGGCATAAATAGTAAAAACTATTTGTGCATGCTCAATCTTCATGTCTGGGGACTAATTTGGATGGAAGACATGACTACCGTGTTAAGACATATTGGACTTATCTGTATCGCCATAAACGGCTAGTCACACACTTTGGTAAGGAGACAGCCCTGGTGAGATTTTGTGTACTAGCCCCGCTGGTCCTAAACAAACTACAACTCCGAGAAGCCTTCCGCCAATTGTCTAGAGTTTCTGGATCCTGGACGAGCCAACCATGCTGTTTGGGAATGAGTTTTGTTCAAGACCTTAAGGCAGGAGCCTTTTGAAGTTTTTTGGTGGCAAACCTATTTGAAATGAACTATCCAAGAGCTGTTTAAATCGAAATAAGAGCAGTATTCCTGTGAAAACGTATTCTGCTGTACTCAAGAAAAGACCGAATCGATTATGTTTGAAGTTACAGTAGTCTTAGCCTTACCATCCGATGCTCCACCAAGTGCTCGTATAGTTAATCAGTCAAACAGTTAATCTCATTGAAACACTTTTGTTTTTTGATCAGGAATTCACCTTGGGTTGTTCATAAGCATTCTCGATCAAACCTCCGTTCCTTGAATTAATTATACGTGTTGCTGTCTAAGGTAAATAAAAGCAAGAGCATGTGTACCAGTCTATTTTACCGTCCCAATATTGAGAATCTACGATTTCTATTGATACTTCCTTTATGAAATCTTTATTGAGTTCTTGATAAAACTTGAAGCTGAATGCCATTCTTTTAAATTCGTCCATTAAACAAGACACCATAGCTAAGATGGCTGAGGACTCCCCTGATGAAGTGTTTAGTCTCAATGTGTGCGAACACTTTCACCTATCGCTTTCGACTTACCGTTAGTTTGCATAGATTTTATTGTTGCCCGGAGATGTGGATGGACAGTGGCTTTCTATAAATTTTCTGCTCTTCCTTAATTTATCTTCCTTGATACGACCTGCACGACCGTATTCTCTTTAATTTTCAAATATTGTACATTCCGTGGTGATCATTAGTATGTTTTTGTTTATGTTTAGTAAGGCGTATTCAGCTTTGGGCTTCAAGAGCGCATTGAAGAATGAGAGATTTTTTTAAAGTATAGTATAGTTTTGTATGTATAATTTTTGATAACGAAGATTGTTCAGCTGTACTTGTAATTAATTTCTAAGAAGAAATTCTTTTTCAGTTACAATAGAGTTATTTATCCTTTCCTATGCAGGCATTTATTGTCAATCTTTCGTGTTGATCTTAGAGCTGATCGCATGTCGCTTTTGGGATGCTTTGGTGGTCGCTTCATCTTGCGCTTGTAATTAATTGGCGGCTAGGAGATAAAAGTGCAGCTACCCGACGTTTTTTTCTCTGTCCTTCTGTTACCTGCATAAAGGAAGACGAGAGCAGAACATGAGAGGACGAGTTTGGATGATCGTATTAGTGGAGTTTTCAATTTTACATCGAATGTCGCAGAGGTAGGATTTGTGTTACTTTTATGCAGCTTCATCTCGAAACGCATCAATTTCCAAGGGAAAGAGCTTTGAACAGGTATAGGTGATTTCATGTACATCTGTGACTATCACTCTATCTTACTTACGAGGCAATTGACCTATGGCCTTGGAGAAAAAATCCGCGGACAAGTCGTTACTTGTGACTACGACTGATTGGTCGTCCATAGCGAAAGGGATTTCGCAATTTCTTCCGTCACAGTGGGCGCTGAGTCTTCCGT
This sequence comes from Anopheles dirus, assembly GCA_000349145.1. Classification (NCBI taxonomy): domain Eukaryota; kingdom Metazoa; phylum Arthropoda; class Insecta; order Diptera; family Culicidae; genus Anopheles; species Anopheles dirus. The sequence continues at coordinate 38,177 of KB672924.1, read as the reverse complement.
TTTTCTCCTGTTATAGTACGCAGTACTGAGGCTACATCCTGCAACTTTACGAAGATTAAAGAGAGAGCGCGTTTGCACTGCATATGTAGTAATTTCCCGTGGCCGCATCAAGACGGGGCTAAATTAAGTGTACAGCTTCTCTTGGTATTGGTCTAAGAGAGACATGTGGTAAGTTCACTAGGGGCGTCCTAAAACACTAACTTCTCTTCCGCAAAAAATAGCACTATAATCACTCGAAGCATTAGTGACTGTACATAGCTCAGGTACTATGCGCCTCCGTTCACATTGTTTCCTGTAATTTACTTCTTCTGACAAAATGCATACACGTTTATGAGAATGGAATCTATGGAAAATACATTACTGCCTAAGTATCTACTTTGCGGCATTTACGTCCAGAAATATTACAGTTTATCAACGATATATTCACTAAAGTCACATAAATTTTAAGCTTAAAACAATTGAAATCACAATATGAGTATTTCCTATTCCAATTTTGACAACTATTTATTGACTATTTTAATACTATATAGCAGAGAAAATAATTATGACACCCTTTGATGTCAAGCTATGTTGAAAAATGTGTATGTCATTTAAGAAGAATCAGAAACAGGTATGATTTCTTGGTAACTATACAGGAAGCTAATGGAATCTATTACTTCAAAATGGTTTTAAAACTCAATGTCAAGATAATGGAAAATATCAAATATACAAAATAACTTTTTCAATTTATATGATTCGTTGAACTGCTCTCTATTTTTGCGAAGAAAATAAAACTAAAATATTATGGTGAACTAATCTATATTTAAAATGCACGATGTTCAATATGGTAATAAAGAAAGAGAACTCTTTAATACTGAAAGCATACTATTCAAAAATATTGGAATAAAGTCAAGCAAATGACGGTGCAACTTACAACTTGTCTTAGAACGTTCAAAAACCTTTTAAAGGTCACTAGAGAGCTTCAGCTAGATATTGTTGTATTAATGACGTCAAACTAAACCATTGAGACATCAATTATAGCAGTTAAATTTTGCTTTTAAAAATATGTCTATTCAGTTGTTGAGCCGAATTGATACTGCACAGATCTGTATTAATCCAATTTGACAAACTAGCTTACATTACCACTACAAATTTCAATGAAAACACCAACTACAATGCACATAAATGTAAAATGAAAGTCCTCGTTATACAGTGTCACTTTAAATACCTTGAAACAGTTTTTAAAAATGGAATGTCAGTGTCACTAAGACGAGAATTGTTTTTAATCTACATTCATTGCTCCGTGTGCCAGGAAAGTCATTGTTTGTTTTAATAAGGCATACATCTACTGAATTATGTTATCTACTTCTGGATTTGTTCTTCTAAGCTCGTTTAAACCATAAATAATTTTTTTTAAGGAAACAACAGTTTTCAAACCAGACATGTTCGTACTAAGTTCAAAGATTTTAGGTAAAGTGGTAGCCGCCCGTTTATGTACATTATTCTCTTTCGTTTGTTTTGATGTACATCGCTGCTCGATCGGTGCTGGCGATGATGCGATTCTCCAGGCGCGCCGAAAATACTTTCGTAAAAGCGATTCTTCCCAGCCATCGCATAAGCTCATTTTCTGCTCAAGATTTTGCTCACCTTCTCACAAGACGTCCGGACGCCATTGTCTGGCGTTTCGGGTGGGGACGAAGGCGCTGCCCCGGTAGCGTTCGCGTTGCCATGTTACCGCAAAATTCCTAGAATGTGTCGGTTTTATTCTTTCCCACTCCAAGCACTCACCGCACCAGCGTAGTGGCGCTTTTACGGCGGAAAACTCACTGCAGCTTAATCGGGGCCCGGGTATTCACCGGGAAGCCGGGCACGCGGATAGGCGGCAGAGGTGGGGGGAGGGCTGGCACGGGCTTCAGTAAAACGGTTTCATCGTATCATTTTTAATAATTAATGTACTCCCACCGAATCCCGAATTTCTCCCACGCTCCCTCGCACGCACCCTGGGGAGTGCCTAGGATGTCTCATCGGGCGGGCGCATCCCGAAAACGCGCAGAGACAAAGGCTGCTGAGAAGGTGCGCGCGGGGAGAGCGCGGTAGCATGCTTTCATGCTTTCATTTTTGAGCAAATTAATCTCCATAAGCTTCAGTGTGAAAGTTTGCTATCGACGCGCGAGTCGAGATGTTTTCGAGCAGGGTTTTTTTATTTCACGCTCTCTCTCTCTCACTCTCTCTCTCTATCTCACACACACATACACACTCTCTCTGTTTTGCTCTCAATTCGGAAAATATTCGCAGTACTACAACCGAGTGCTTACGTGAAGCAATCATTCATTTTAATTTACACATTGGCTCGGCATTCAAAACCCCGTAACAACACATCTCCGTGCGAAACATTCAGGCACCATTATTGAAGATTATGGCGTAGCGTCACGTACTTTATTACGCACGGAGCGGAAGGAGTTCGAGGTGGTAATTGAATAATATGTTATGCATATTATATCAAATAAAATTATTTAGTCATTAAAACTCTTAAGTGAAGCACTCTCACCGACACCTTCTGGGGAGGAGGCTATCATTTCAAGAAATTTCATTTTGCCAATTTGCTACCACGCAATCATAACTCACATTAAAACAAATGCGCTTTATAGTTCAAATTGCATTAATTTGGGTTCCTCATTAGGTGTCACAAATTTTATCAGGAATATCATGATTATAATCATATTTGTACCCAACTCATTGCAGCCATTTTGTCGTGAGAAAAGTCCGCAATTTCACATAGTTAAACTTTTAAGCCCTAAAACAATTTCTTCTTCATTTTTCCCGAGCAAGAACGGCTGTTACGGACTGTAGTACGTTTAGATAGATCATAGCGTTGTTGTTACCAACGTTGTGAATAATACAATTAGAGAATAGAAGCAATACGACGATACGTTTCGCAGCACTAACATCGCTTAGGTTTCTGAAGCGAAGATAGCTAAAAGACGGCTGACACTCTGGAGCTTCGCTGGCGATGGTAAATAGGTCCTTACTCTTTCGCATTTTGCGAAATGATGCTTCAGGGTGTTCACATTCACACAGAACGTGCAGTGTGGTGTGGTGGTTCGATTCATTTTTTGCATCACCTCTTCGTGTGGCAATTTTCCGTTCACCAGTAGCATTGATCGTTGCTGAGGTGACAGTTTACTGCTACTGATATACGTCCATGTTCGTTTCCACTGATCTGCAGGCGAGATAAGGGCGACCTTGGCATCAGACAGCAATTTTTGGATGCTTTTAATGGCTGTATTATTACGGAGTAGTGTAGAGATATATCCAAGCTGTAGTATGACCATCAAACAGGGGTATGTTAAAGGAACAGAGTCAACATTCGGTGTATTTCCCGCACGATGCACGATGCACTAGGCCTCGTCGCGTTTGCACTCCTGTTTCGCAACATAGCGATTTATGAGGAGGGCCAGTGTCAGTGATGGAATGTGGAGGTTAAGTTCAAGTCTCGTATCCGATGCAGCCTAACAATATGGCCGAAGCTTTGGACGGTACCATTGTCCCAGTTGAACCCCATTGTGTCGCGTATGCTATTGTAGAACAATATACCGAGCAGCCGATCCCTCTCTTCTGATAAGAAGTCGTGGAACCTGGATGCTGGTTTTGCAAAGCAACGGTTTCGAGAATGTTCAGACGTTGGCAACTTGCAGCTGGCAATCGCATGAATGATCGGCCTCACATGTTCGAATATTTGGTGGTCATCGGCACATGCAACAGATCATCTCAGATCACCATCAACCAGGGAAAAGGATTGGAGTGCCATTTTAAGGAAACGGGTAGAAAACCGCACACCAATCAGTCTCAGAAGGTCAAACAGCCTCAAGTTGAGTTCCAAGGAGATTATTGATATTATTATTATTATTATTATTATTATTATTATTATTATTATTATTATTATTATACATAATTTTTTAGAACTACGGTTTTTCTTTATCCTTCTTTTTTATTTTTCACATTTTTCACACCTTTTTCACAGTAGGCATTTAAATTTTTACAATTTTTTGTGTAAGTGTTCGACTACGTTATCAACGTTTTTTTTTACTTCCATAACTTCTTCAGATCCAAAAGTTCTCATAATACTGTACACTTCTAGGGCCCGAGAACGGAAAACACATGCGGTCTGTTCACAAGCTAAACCTGTTATGAAACTAGCATAGATTGCCATGGGCAACCAAGCACTGAAGCAAAAGTCCAAAACTGGATCTAGCTTTGTGTCTTCCAATTATAATTTTCCAATAAATATCATTTCATTTACATATTTCTCAAATTGACCCCATCATTCTCGAAAATGCACGAGCGATTGTCTACTAACACGTCTATCATTTAACCGCATGAAAATCGCACATACACTTTGTCTCTCTTTCTCTCTCTTCCTCCTCTCTTTCTCCTTCTCTCTCTCTCTCCCTCTCCCTGACACGCATCACTTAGCCAAACCGCGTCTGTTAAGGAGTCGCACGTCCGTTGCAGATCTTCCCACTTAAATGCCAAAACCTCGGTTTGGGGTTGGATCGCCGTTTTCAAAAATAAAACAAACGTCCCACTGCCACTTCCCAACCCAAAACCGCACAACAAAAAACAACGACCCCCGCACCGAAAATGTAAACCCCATTTAATGAAAAACCCGCCACTCCGCCCACCATCCACCCACCCACCCGCGATTCGATAGCGCCCGGTTCGATGGGTCCGAGGCGGAGGCCGGCTTCTCGGTTGGCCCCGACATTCCGGGCTGCCTGTCACAGGCCTCGCGTAGCTCGCATTTTGACAGCACCACGGTGGCATGGTGGGTAAAGGATTTAAGATGTGCAGCGCGCCTCCGGTTGCTACCGCAGCACTCGGCGGGTGCGTGCAGAAGATCCACTCACATAAAATCTGCTCACCCCGAAATCCCAATCGGCTTTCCACAACCACTTCCGATCGATTTTTCGCCGTGCCGTGCTTGTCGCTACGCGCCGTGTCACTTTCACCCGGAAGCGCACACAAACATACACACACACACACACGGGCGCGCGCGCGCCGTGATTTATCGATGTGTGAAACAATTCCCCGGACCGGACCCCGGTCGGGTTGGGGATTTACCCCCTGCCAGCGCTGGCTGTCTGTCGGCATTCGGGCAAATGCCGCCGGATCCGGTTTCAGATCGCACAAGGGCTCTTACGTGGTCTCAAGAGCTCCCGACCGTCGATGCGCAATCGTCTCTCGAAAGGGTGTCGTCCGTGGAGCACGTCGCTTTCGCTGGAAAATCCGATTTCGGGTGCGTCAGACCGGGTTTTGCCATACATCACCGCCGAAACGAGCCAGTTTATGTTGCGAAAAACGACCACCGGTGGTTTCACCGTTGGCTCAGCCACAATGTGTGCGTGTGTGTGTGCGTCGGCAGCGAGTGGGTGCGATCGTGAGGTTTGTTTGTAGCATTAAGTTGACCGCAATCGCGCACGGCGCAGAGAAGTTGCAGATTGACACAAAATGAATTTCAATAATTTATTACATTTCACGGCAAACGCTGCCCGCCACCGCGCATCGATAGCTAATAACGGGCGGAGTTAATAATGCGGGCGAAGGAGCGTGAGAAAACAAAACACGAGCAGAAGAAAGAAAAAAATACGCACGCACTTATCGCATTAAATAAATCAACAAAACGGGCCACATTAGCTTCAAATCAAATTAACTGCTCCCAGCAACTGCGCGCGAATTATGCTGCGATATTGTTATTATCCGTCTAGCATGAATAAAATTTGAATTAATTAGCTCCGGCGTAAATTACTCTCACGCAGCCGCCCGCACCGCCCACCGCTTCGTCCCGTTTTCGCGGGTGTAATTGGCCGGAAGAAAAAAGAACAGCCTAGTTGAAAATTTCGTTTTATTTTACTTTTTTCGCCAGTTTCTTTTTTTTTTGCTCATGTGATTGAACTAATGTTTGCGTGCGGTTTCCCTGTTTGTCACGTGCCAGTGTTAACACATAAATTGAGGATAATGAAGTTCGGAAGGTTCAGGCTCGATACGCAATCGGCATCGTGCCTGCTAATCGGTTTGACTTCGATGGGTTGGTTTTATTGTACTCCAGCAGGGTGTTTGCGAGCAGAAAAAAATGAAAAATGTGAATAAAAAATGAATTTTTAGAAGAAATATTAAAATTTTGTATAATTAAAAAGAAATTACGAACGAAAAAATAACAGAAGATAGGAATTTTAATAAAATAATTGAGATAAAAATATTTACAAAAAAAATATTTTTTAAATAGCTGGGTCTATAAGTAACATTAGACGATAGCAAATTTTACTCGACAGCAACTAGCGCAGCTTAAAATTTACTTAACGTAGACCAACTAGACATTAATTCGCAGCAATGAAATTGCATTTGGCCACTCGCTCTATTGACGGCGTTCGAAGGCGTCAACGGTAAATAAACGTTTGAAATGGTTATTATAACTAAACAGAACCCATATTTAATTACTGCCAATCGTGTGTTTATGTATCTTTAAGGTATTTTTATTTAATTTCTCTAAGTAACCTCAACACTTGTTGAATGCAATTATTCATATTATAGATGAATAGCATACGCTTTCCAGGGTTTATTATAGCCTTTCAAAGATCAACGTTTGACAGCTTTTTTCACTCATTTGCTTCAGTATGTGTCATGTCTGAATGTACTAATTTACGAAAATGTCAATCAGATTAAATGAAGATACAGCATTTTTCGTTCATTCTTGAACAGTTCCCAGAATTACACGATTTTTTCTCACTCAATGATGAAATACTTCCATTCATTCATGAAATGCCATTTCCCATTCACGACTTCCCCACTATGTTTAACGCATCGGGTTGAATACTTCTTCGAGGTCGATCTTTAAACTACACGTAATAACCGCTTCAAAAATGGGGAGAAGGATTTAATGATTGAGTGAGAAGAATTTATTTAACTCTGAGAACCGTTCAAGAATGGTTGAAAAATGAGAATGAGTGAAAGTTGCGCGTTGAATAAAAGTTGCTGTCATCTATCTGAACCTTAAGCTAATTATTCTTCCCTGAGTGATACAGGATTTTTCATCCATTCTTGAGCAGTTCCCACAGTTAGATGAAATCGTCCCACTCAATGTTGAAATCCTTCCACCCATTCTTGAAATGACATTTTCCACACAGGGCTTCCCCACTGTGTTTAACATGTCAGGCTGAAAACTTCTAATGACGCAATTGAATCAATTTGTTCGAGGCCAATATTTGAACTACGCATTATAACCACTTCAAGAAGGGTTGGAATGATTTCAACATTGAGTGGGACGATTTCTTCTAACTGTGGGTACTGTTCAAGCATGGATGAGAAATCCTGTACATTTATGACCATCTTGTTAAGAGAATAAATCTAGAACCTGAAGGGATTGATAGAAGATATATTTCATTTAGTTGTAGCAAATTTTTATCATACATCTTGCTACAATTTTGGCTAATTTTTACAATAATTTTTCTTCATGTTTTTCGTCTTGGTAAAAATTTGATCATTGTTACATACAACTTACATAAACTCGTTTTTCAAAAACAAATAAACGTTTAAAAATATGCTACCAATGCAGGTAATTTCAAACGTCTTTTTAATACTGTCTACTTGACATAAATTGGATTTGTTTTTTTTTTTCCTTGATCTGGTTTCTTTTTTTCATAATTCTAAAAACACCTTTTCAATCTAACTTTAACTATTACTGATTTAACACACGTAAAACGAACAGGAAAATAATAAACGTAGACAAAATTTGACTTGTATGCTATACAAATCTATTAAAAAGGGGCTTTAAATTAGAAAGGCAAAAGAATCAATGATTCAGCATTATTTTCTATACTTATGAATATGATAAAATTTATAAAACGTATCTGTTTACTGGCCTGTTGTATTCTTGATCGTTTGAATATGCTTGTATTTAAAAAAATCAAATTATTGTTTATATAAAAACAATTTTTCGAAAATATTCGTACCGTGTTACATGGAGGAAGTTTCTAAATGGAGAAAAATGACATACAGGTTGTAAATCTGGGTCAATAGTATATATATAAATACATATTGCTGTAACTTCAAACACTGCTTTAATTTATGTTTTGATTTTTTGTACAGCATATATTTTCCATGTTTATACATATTTCCTACAGCATAAAGAGTTAAACCTATTGTTTAATTCTAGTCCTCTTTAAATGACATTAAGAGTTGTTCTGTTTAGCAAATATGTTATTTAATTTATTTTCTATTTTTCGTGATCTCATCATTTATATATAAACGGTTTTATTTTTGAGCTTTCTTTTTAGTTGATGACTCAGTTAAGTCATGCAATAAAAGGTATTAAATATATAGAAAAAAGAAGCGCGCAGCCTCAAAACGTGTGAGTCTCATACATCTCACACACCCGGTGTCCTGAGCACGTCGTACATCGAATCACGCGCCTGCACCACGCACTAACTTAAAATTGGCCGCCCACCAGCTCCCCCTCCCCCCCCCCCCCTCACCAATACAAGCGCCGGTAACGAGAAAGGTAAACAAAATAACAGAAGAAAAACAGACAAAAAACATTCATTGTTGTACAATTCATTATCCTTTCGAAAGGATGGCATCGTCCCGAACAGGCGCGCGTCTCCCGGATGTGTAGCTGATAAGTTTCGCAGCCAACTTCCGCCGCTCCCTTTAAGTACCCGAGCGGTTCTCCTCCTTTGACCGCCTTTGAATAAACAAAGGAATCCGGTGCCGGGAACTTTTGCGAGCATAAGAAAGGAAGGAAACGCGAGAGAGAGAGAGAGAGAGAGAGAGAGAGAAAAACAAAAAGCGGTCTTCTCTTTGGTATTGGCGCGAACGGCAGGAACGGCGGGAAAGTTCGGCCAGCGGCCTCGCGCCACCCGTGAAGGGTTGTGCGAGAAACCGGAAACGCAACCTGATCGAAAATGCTCTACCTGCACCGCACCGCGATCCCGATGGACCATGATGTTTTTTTTCATGCCAAGGACGCCCTTATTTTCCCGACGAGGCGCACGGTACGTGTACACTATCATCATCATCATCATCACCGCGCCCCCGGAAACTAAAAACCTCATCCGTTACAACTTTGCTGCACTTTGCGCTGCTCGCAGCGTTCGTTTGCGCCGGAAAGGGGCGAAAGAGTCGGGGTGTGTGTGTTAAATTGGGCAGCTCGGTGTGTTCGCGGCGTGAGAGACGCGATGAGATAATTATGAAAAATTAGAAAGTTTCCGGCGTATTCTTAATTACGCCAAAAGCAACATTAATTAGCCATCAATTTGCACTTTTATCGCGCGCCAGAGCTCCCAGCGTGCGGCCTGGGACGGGTTCCTTGCTGGCGTACGAGGCACGGAAGCCACGAGCGGGTGGTAGTAATAGTTGTAACGGAATCGCTTTAGACTCGTCCTAATTGACGGTGGGGTGGCAGGGGGAGGAGGGAGGAAAACTTAAACGCCGCGAAGCATTCGCGCGTCTTCGGCGCGTCTGGCACACCGCTCACGTACCGGCGCTGATCAAGCGTTTGACTTAATTCGATCCATTATCTGCGTCCGTTGCCCGTTGAGAGCAGGTGCGCCCGGCGCAAACGTGCCCGCACGCTCACCTGGACGGAGGTGAGGAGCCATTCGGTGCGGAATGGCACACAGTGCGGGAAGATTAATTGGTCGAGCAGCTGGGACGCAGAAGGCCAGCACCGCCGGGACGTGCTACGTGCCGAGGTTGTGTTTTTTTTTGCTTCCCTCGCCAGCACGATCACGTGAAAGCGAACGATCCACTTTTGACGGAAGGGCGCCACAAAAAAGGCGCTCCGGTCGCCATTGCGTGCCATCAATTAGTAAGCGTAATCAATTTGTTCTCGGTTTTGTGTCTGAACGCAGGATCCAAGGTTGTAACACGATAGCTCATGCTGTGCCACGTTTGCTCTTTCTCTTCCTTCCGTAACAGTCTACCCGCAGTTCGATCCGATTATCAACGGTCTGCAGCATAATGGTGTGCAGCACAACTACGCGCTCGGGGACTTCGTCGTCGCCAACTGCTCGTCCGACATGTCCAGCCCGCCGGCTAAGCTGTATTGGTTCATCAACGATCGCAACGTAAGTATGGCCAGCGCTCGGATGTACACAGGCGAGCATATATCCTCCACGTCTGAACTAAAATTGTCATTTTCGCCTGGTTCTGATAGTATTCCGTCTTCTGCTCTAAAAAATATGCTTCCAATGTCTTCGTATCCTCTTTTCATTCCTCCATTCTTCCTGCAACATCTAATTATCTCTCCCAACATCTTCATTGCTTCATTTTTAAACGCACTATTTCCACAAACCCTGCGTGTCTTGTTTCTACGGCTATCTCGACTATGGTATATGGCCGCCAAACCGATGTCATATTTAAAGCGGCGTTTGATAGCCTACCTCTCGACTTTTTGTAGCTAAACTCGAAAAACTTGGTGTTGGAGGTCAGTTACTCGTCTGGTTCATATGCTACATATATGACAGATCATATAAAGTTCCTGTTTGTCCGACTGCTTTACCGGTACTTCAGGGGTGCTACAATAGAGCGTCCTTAGTCCGCTGATATTTTTACTTTTAATAAATGACTGCGTCTCCTCGTATTCCGACTGTGTTCTACTCCAAAACGTGCTCCTTCTCTTTCTCTGTCTTGTGTTTATCTACTGGCTTACTTCTCTGTCTAGATCAGTGTTATGTAGTTTCGTTTGTTAGGTTCCGAAAACATACATCCAACTGTACCTTCAACGACACTTCCATTAGTCGTGTAAACTGTGTAGAAAACTTAGACGTGTGGTTTAACGAAACCCTCACTTTCAACACTCACGTTAATCATATTGTTAGGAAAGGGAATAAACCTCGTGGAATGATAGTTAGGCTTTCTTCGGACATCAGAGACCCTCACTGTCTAAAAGTGCTGTACTACTATTGGGTTCGTTCAGCCTTGGACTACGCCTCCGTTATCTGGTCTCCACAAGGCTCGGGTGCGTTGTCCAGGTTTGAGAGTGTTCAACGAAAGTTTACATCGTTTCATCGCATATTACCGATCGGTTCTTCCATCCTACCCTAGCTGCTGTTGACTTCTCGATCTTGAACCTATAGAAGTGTGACATCGTCCATTGCTTTCCTGATATCTTCCGTTCCTCTGTATGCTCCTTTTCGTCATGTCCGGGATCAAGCTCCTTTATATGTCCCCTCCCGTCATACACGTTACGTTTGCAGTGATCCTTCTATTCTAACGCTATCGGCTTTTAACTGTTCTCTGTTCGACTATAACGTGCATGTGTTTCGTTTGCGTTCACGTCTCGGTGATTTCTCTTCTCTCTCATCTCGGCAATAATTCCCTTTTGTTGCAAAATCCCATTTTAGTATATGAGATAGCATTATAAAGCCCACGAGGCAGATACATTATATTTAATTGAAAAAAAAAATCTTCTTCACGGCCGTTTCCCGTCCCAAACAGGTCCCGTCGGAGTATCTGCAGCCACCCCACGAGACGACGGTGGAGAACGAAGGGTTCCTACTGCGCTACCGGACGCTCGAGATACGCTTCTACATCGACGAGAAGCGGCTCGGCAAGCTCAAGGGCAAGCTGGTGTTGAAGTGTCTCGCACGGATCGAAGCGATACCGCAGGCGACGAAGGAGTCGACGCAGATCATCTACATCCCAACCACGGACGAGCTACGCAACCAGAAGCTCATCAATTGGCGCGGCTCTGACGGTAAGCTCCAGCCAGGGATACCATCCAACGCATGCTATCTCTTCAACTTTATTTTTTGTTGCACACCGTGCTACCTTGTCACCGCTCATGCTTGAGCTCGTTTCTTGCCCTTGAGTAGCACCACGCAACTAAGCCCAAGCTCGGTTTTCGCCCTTTTTCAGACGCTTTCCGCACAATCAACCCAGCGCCGATCAATTTTACGCTCGATGAGCCGTAGACCGGCCAGAGCCCAAACCGGCTTGAGCCAGCCGCAGAGGCACCAGCGCACAAGGGTTGTGTGTGGTGCGAAGTGTTTGAATGTCAAAACCGATGCCAGACAGTGCAGGCTGCTTAATGCCTATATGATCTATTCTTTGGTTTTGGCAAGATTTGCTTTCCAAGTTATCGAATGAAATATAGCTTCATAAAAGCATACACACTTTCAAGGGTTATCATTTGTACACCTCAAGACACTTAATAATACTTCGATAGGCTGAAACTAGACAAGGCTGTTAAGAACTTGATGGGAATAAAACTCAGGGTAACCTAAAAACTTGCTTTGCATTAAATAAGATTATTAATTGCGGCGGCCTGGTGATGTAGTGGTAGTAGGATCCTCAACTACAATCCCATCTGAAACATATTCCCTTTAGCAAGAAGTAACTTACCGGTTAAGGAGGTAAACATTGATCAACAGTGCGCCTTATTTCAGTTTTTTCAAGACAAGTCGAAATCTACAAGTGCTTGTCCATAACAATTTTCGAGAATTTAATAAACAACCAAATAATACATGTTTTTGATGTTTGATCTATCTATAAAAACGCGATTTTCACCTGCTTCATAACTACAGCGCCACCCCTGGAATATCTCCATGTATTAATCGATTAATCGTTTCAAAAACACAATAAAATGATTTTAAATGTCTTGTTGATTATTCTAACATTCTGACATTCTGTGCCTTGAGATAGAACGAAGTTTCTCAAGATCGTCTATAGTAATACACAACTTTTTCTGAATCCTCAAAGAGTTTTAAGCCCTTTGGCAATACAACTAGAGAGCCTCAAAAATCAAGATGATTGCTAGCAACTTCATTGATTGTCGCTATAAAATTAGCGTCATCGCTTGATGTATCGAGATATACAATTGAAAAATGGCAAAGAAAGTCCTCATGCTAGCTCTTGTGCGTGGCCTCTTCACTAAGTGACACGTTTGCTGTTTTGTTGACAAATATCGTTCAATTTTTTTCGAACAGAGATTAAAATCTTATTTCCATTTTCATTTCTTATGAATAAACAACGAGGAAATATTTTTGTTGAAAACCTAAACAATTTATTTGTTTCTCTCGAACAATTTATATATATTGACAAATGATTTATATTTAAAAACAAATGTTTCAATCACCTAATATAAAGATCCTTTCTAAATGTTTAAACAATCAAAAACACATTGAAAACATTTAATTGCATTTTAGAAACATCGATTATCATCGAGATAAGTCGAGGCGCTGTAGTTATATAACAGTAAAAATCGCTTATTGAAGATAAATTCGTAATGAGCCCTTCTGTGAGTATTCAAAAAATCCAACAGTCGCATATGTTATTCTAATTATTTACATGTATTATTTGTTTCTCTTTCTGGTACTCCAAAAACATTACCAGTGCCAGACATCTCGTTAGTTGTCTAAAAAAAGAGGTGCTATAGTTATGAAACGCACCGTAGTAAGCCGTTCGACGGCAAGAATGATCCGAAGGAGAAGGAGAAGAATAATGCTTTAATATAACTGTCAAAATCTTATCGCTCAAAACGTTTGAAGCGATCTTTTTAAAATAAATCTGTCCATAAATTATCGTTCGTTTGTTCATGTATTCATATTGTTCGTTCAAAGTAAATAAATATGTAAGAATTGCGGAATATACACTTGCAAATAAACCACAAAAGGAACCCTTAGCAAACAATCGATCTGATTGCAATTGGGAAAAAGTTTTAAGTAGTTTGTATCATCCAAACGGATTTTATCTATATTTTTTATAATATTTTAAATTTTTAAATATGTTTCTACTTTTATTTCACAGTTTATCATCTTTTATATATTTATTGCTGAATTTTTATATTAACGAGGGATTCTTCTGAACCTATCTTCTTACAGCCTCATCACTGCATAAGCCAGCAAAGCTGTTCGGTACGATCCTGGCCGTCCTTTGCACTGCACTGAGTATCTTCACACGGCATGTATAATTACTCCCAAACTCAACAAACACACATACACACGTGCGTCAATATCGTTTCCCCCCAAGGAACCTGGAAGTAACAGTAAGTCAACAAATATACACATAGAGCAAGGTCTCCCCGTTCACCCATATACAGCCATACACAGGCAGCTTTGCTAAGTGGAGGCGTCACGATGCGGCGATATACTGCCGCACAGCGGCGAATCGCATGGTGGGCAGAAGGATGTACAGATCCTCTAGATATTTCAGTCCCCGGGATTTTTCTACTGTTGCAAAAGGGCTGACGGGTTCTGCTGGAAACAAAATCAGCATACGTTAGAGAGAAGGAGAGAGCGAGAGAGGAGAAAGCACGGAAATCAATTGGACTATAAAAATCAACATAGAACTCCCCTGTTACCGTACGTTTATCTCAGTTGTTACGTCAGTGATCGTTGAGTTTTCGATAAGTTGTACCAATTTTACCAATTTTTTTGCAAGCATCTCGCATGAGCGAAATTGCAAAAATAAAGTAAAATCGACGGGAGGAGCTGTGTTTAATGGAGAAAAAAAACTAAAAACAAATGCTGGTTCACCTCCTGCATAAATTAGATAAAGAAAATCATGAAAGAAAGCGAGCAAAAGAAAACAAAAACACTTGTAAATAATAAACCCTCCCCCCTGCAAGTAGTGTGCAAGCAATTAACGATTGAGTGACGATACCAAAGGGAAATTGGAAAGAAGCTGACAAAGCCGAGCGGTAGCTTGCGAGAAAAAAAAACTAAACAAAAAAAACAAATAAAACTCCCGTTGCATGACAGAAGCGATCGTTTCCGCTTGGCGCCTGTGTTTTCTGTTTCATACCGATCATAAACAAGAGATGACGAAGGAAAAAATAAATACAAATATGCAAAAAAGAGATAAAAAATGAGAAGAAAAAAAACTATACATAATGCAACATCGAGCCATTAACAGAACGTGCGTAGAACGGGCGCCGCAACACTAAACAGGAGATAGTTCAGCGTGTTTTGCAGATGTGGCGTGCAAAAGCTGCTGTCAGGACGAACCAGGGAAATGGTCCGAGCTGATACGAGCGACAGAAGGCAGGCCTGCGTGTTTAGATAGTTTCATATAGATATTTTTCTACAGTTTAGTTAAACGACAGATGGTTGGTTAGGTTAGGCGAACGTGTTTGCTGCTGTGTGCCGGTGAGCGATCGTGTACGCAATGGAGGCTCTTCGACCCTGCGTGGTGCATACGCTGCAGTGTGTTTTGGACTTTGGACATTCAACAAACATTTAAAGAACAAAAAAACTCCCCTAGAACACTCAAAATCTCATATACAAAAAAATCCTGTTTCTCTCCAGTATGCTTTTCACGGTTGACAAGCTGGAAAAGCTGAAGAGAGAGAGAGAGAGAGAGAGAGAGAGAGAGAGAGAGGGTGAAAGGGCGTGAGAGCGCATTGTGACGATGATTTCGGCAAATGGTCCCGACGCTGAAATATGGCGCGTGGACGTACCCATGATGGATGCGTAGTAGAGTTCCGCCGTCCTTACCCGGTCTCTAAATATACTTTTTTTCTACTTCTTCTCCACTTGATCGTTAAAAGAGTGTTGGACACGTAAATTGAAACAACAACGAACAAAAAACCCAATAATAAAACTCACCAAGTCGCTCACTGGGCTCACGTGGAACCCCCGCGAGAGTTTTTGGCAGTGCAGTGACACTAAATGATCTATTGCTTCGCTGATGCCTTCGCCCTGGATGGTGTTAGAGCTAGTTCGCACGTCCCGCCACCTTCGCAATGCTTCGCTAGTAGTGTGTGTGCGCTTACCAAAGATGGTTGAGCTCACCAACACAAACCCGGGCTGGGAAGCGTGTCCGTAACAAAGAATCAACCGACAAGCTCCCCGGAGGTACGGTGGGTGTGGGTCCGAGCGGCACTCACTAGAAACAAGACCGAAATGTCACCGACAGAAGTACCAGGTCCGGCTCGCCGCTTGTGGGCAGCTGTCAACATGTCAATTCTCTCTCTCTCTCTCTCTCTCTCTCTCTCTCTCTCTCTCTCTCACTCCCTCTCTTTCTGCGCTCGTTCTAGAGAAAATATTCATTTCCAAGTGAGTACCCAGTGACCGCGGCTCTGCGACGCCGAGGACTTCACGTCCCTTTTTTGTTTCCTTCCCATTGTACCGGCACACAGTTACACTCGACACATTTATGAGGTGGCGGTTTTGTAAAGCGTGTCCGATTTTTGCTTCGGAAATACACTGCATGGGGCAGGTGACCCAAACTGATCGAGCGTGACAAGGCAGGATTAGCTCAAAATTAAACAAGCAGATTGGAAGATGATTCCTCTTTAATCTCTTATAACCCTGCAGGAATACTGAGAGTTGGAATACTACCCATTGGGAACTATCTGTTAGACAGACATATGAGGCGTTAATATTGTGTATATGGCGTAGTTGAAGTGAATTTGACGAGATCTCTCCGAAGGTATGTTAGTATCTGTTCAACAAACGCTTCTTTGAAGGCTTTATTACGCTCATTTCAGTACGCACGGCCAGTTAGACTGCTTACATACATGCGTTGGGACATACCATCCTAGCGCCTAAATGTATGCAATGCACTGTTGCGTTCTGATGTCTACCGTTTTCTATCGCATCCAGTTTTTTTCATAAGCCGCTATCAACACCAGGAGTGTGTGAGCGTGCAGGGCGATCACGCACGCGTTTAGTAAACACGTTCGCAAGTAAAACAAAAAAAAACAGGAATCGCAACACTACACTGACGGATTGAAAGTGAGCCGAATGGGTTTTTAGAAGCGGACGGTGGTTCAGGAAGCGAAATATGAGGCCTTATAATTTGTATATTTAGTATGACACAGACAAACTCACACAAACACACACACACAGACGCACACACATACAGTAAACATCATCTCCCACACACACACACACACACACACACACACGCACACACATGCCGGACGCGCAGCTGGCAAAATATAGCGGTGGAAACCTGCTGTTCAGACGGCGAGCAGAGTTCCAAACGATCCGTCGGACAAACATAAGTCAAATTACTTTTTTCTGTGTCATTGCTAGCTGCTCTACTGGATTCAAACATTGCTTGCGTTTGCGCGTATGTGTGTGTGTGTGTGGTGTGTGTGTGTGTGTGGTGTGTGTGTGTGTGTGGTGTGTGTGTGTGTGTGGTGTGTGTGTGTGTGTGTGGGCGTGTGCGATCAACACCTACCCGAGTGCTCATTTGGAGGATGTTTTCTTATAATAACTAAGCAATGCTACCTTATCGAATACTTAAACTAAATGCAACAAAAGGAAGAAGGAAACGAAAAGAAGCAAAAAATAACATCGCTAACAACATAGGAAGTGTGTTAAACATTACGGAAAACAAAGAAGGTGCAACAGAGGAGCAGTGTACGGATGAAGCAAAATTAAAACAAAAACCTGAAGTAAGGGGAGTAGTTAAGAAAAATGTGAAAAAAATCAAACCAATAAAAAAAAACACACAAACCAAACAAAAATGAAGAGGCGAAAAACTGTAAAACAAACTGCATCAGCATGATTAAAGCCGTAAATCAAAGTTTAGTGCACAGAATATAATGGATTTTGTAATATAGTGTTGAATACCGTACTCTACTTACCAAGCAACACTGCGTACAACTCTATCTCAAACACACAACTTCACACACACATACACACATACACGCGCACACTTATACGAAATGAAGTAAACACACCTACACGCATACGAAACGCATTGAAATGTAAACAAAGTTACGTGTGCGGGAGAAGAAAGCCTGAGAGACGAGTCAACGGGGCATGGAGCCAGTCACCAGTGTTATCATCTACCGAATAGGCAGCAGCGGAATGTAATTCTCGTGCGTACATTGGACACTGGCGGTGGCGCATTATACACACGATAAACAGAACCGAGTGAGTTAACCTGAGCAAAAAATAATGAAAGAAGAAAACACGTCATAATTTTTGCAGCAGTTAGTGGCATTAGGGAGCTCGTTTGAAATGGCTTTGAAACGGAGACGAGGAACTAAAAACATACGCAAAATAAAGCAACGCACATGCAAAACCAAACAAAGCAAACGGAAACGCATCCGGGAGGCCAGCACACATCGGCTCTGGACGAATGGAGATTAAAGGTTCCAATTAAGTCACGCCTGGGAATGTCACGGGTGAAGCTTTGAATCATGTGTCGCAACACAACGCGCCATTTTACTGCGGGTGGAAAATATTATTTCATACTTGATTGTTATCTTAAACGTATTGTCGATCGAGCTACTTACTTCTGGGAGCTAAATTCGCTCGATAATTTGCAGATTGTTTTTGTTCTGAATTTTCGTTGGTCTTTCAACTTTTTCTCCTAATATTTTGTTCCACGTCGCGGACTCTCAACTGGGCGGAACTGGGACGGAAAGCGGGTGGGCAACGGTTGCACGAGGTAACATGTGACGCATGGTTTCCCACACGAGCACGCGCGTAAACTGCTGGTGCGTTACAGTGCGTTACACTGCGTTATATTCTTATCTGTAAATGTAACAAAACATATCACTCGATCGCCGTAGACATTAACAAACGATCGAGGCGATCGTGGCTGGTCGCTTTTTTCCGCGACAGCATGGATCCAAAAAGGGAAGGTACGGCTCCGTCCACTGTTGCCCCTGCCGGTTTTACCCACCGCCGTTGGTTTCTCTCCGCTGTTGGTTTAGTATGACAGTTTCGAACAAAAATTATTAAATTTTGCCTCCTCCGCACTCTATCGATGCTTTACTTCTTTATTTGTGGTTCCTTTCATTCCCACATTTCATTCGTTTCTCTTTTTTCGTTCATGATACAGCTTGCTGTTGCACGGCAAACTGTTATGAACTCTTTTGTGGGAGGTGGGAGGGATAGTAAAAAAACTCCGCAATGAATTTCCATCCGGTGTTTTTTTTTTTCCTTTCCCAATCGTGTGTCTTCTGTCCGAAGGGCATTTTAATTCTCTTGTTTACATTTAAGCCTATCCGGGCGGGGCTTCCAAGGTTTGACCACCATCAGCTGGATTGAATACATTCGCGTATCGAATTCAGCAACAACAACAACAAAAAAATGACAGCGGGCAAAAAAATCCGTGACATGGCGTGGCATTAATGGAATCGATAATAGCAAACACTCTTTTACGCCCTTTTTTCTCTGCCCCCTGTTCGGAGCAGGGCAGACACTTTTTGTTTGTTTGTCGAATGTTATGCGTGATTCGTGAGCCTCATACTTTTGGCTAGTATGATGATATTTTTTCCATTTATTCTGTTGATCGATTGCAGTATTGTTTGTTTTTAAACTACTATGCTTTAGTTTGTTGTACTACTCTGTGATTTATATGATTCATTTTGTTATAAATTGGGTTTTTCAACCTTACACGCATTTTTTTACACCCATATCGTTCGGTATTGTGGTGTGTCCGAAACGTTTTGATAAAGTAGTTCATTCTTAGTTTAACCGAAAGTTCTTTGTCACCAGAGTGTCTTTACCCAACATTTTTAGTAACTCAATTAAAGGAAACCCACAAAAACTAAGCAAACAAATATGAAAACCGCATGCGTAAAATAAAACAAAACAGAAAAAATACAAAAGTAAAACAAATAAATGTCACAAGAGTAATTTAGAAGGCCATCGCTGCTGAACATAAGAATATTAAAAAAATGAAAAACAAAACAACACTGTAAGTGACTTCATGCGTCCTAAACGTGGTAAGTAAAAGAAAAATCCAATAAGCCACTTATGGTAAAAACGGACACCAATACGAACGAAACGGGAAAGAGAAAAAATGGTTTTATGCTAGTGAAACGCTGAACAGAAATGAGCAGAACACAGAAGTTGAAATCAAAATCTCTAAACAAAACGAAGCGAGAGTGTAAGCACATCCAATAGAAAAAACTGAAACGCTGCAAAAGTGGGTTTACACCAAGAAAACTATGAATTGAATGAGATAACAACAGAAGCAAACAAACGCATCCGGCACAAAAACAGAGCAGACGAATACCACGCAACAAACCACACAAATTCCGCATAATGTATCCCATATTTCCCGCGCGACACGCAGTGAGCGAGTGGTGAATAAGGCGAAGGCAAAAGTCACACATCCAAACAGAACCCCTCCTCTCGGGTGGGATGTAGCAGTAACATTAACAACAAAAAACCAAAAACAACAACAACAACCAAAACAAAACAACATCTGCTCAAAGCTCAAACACATCAACATAAATTGCCGCGGCAGATGATTGGAGGGGCGTTAATAAATAATGAATCATGATAATTAAAAATAATTGTAATAAAAACAGATATATTTTACAGTGAATGTGTTTTAAATGGTGTTGACGTTTCATTTTCCAATTTCACCGCGGTGTGACTTTGTTTGATGCCATGAGCTAAGAAGTCTTGTAAGGTAAGGTAAGTGAGAATAGATTTTTTAATATAATATAGCCTTTCTTTATATACCTTTTAGAATGTGTGGTTTTGCACAGTATCTTGCAAAATATATTTTTAAAAAACATATTTTTTGTGAAAAAAATGTTCTATTTCATGCTTCATTATCTCTTTTGTATCTCGTCCCCACCATTTCGACTTTTATGTTGATTTATTATATTGTTCTTTTTTCTTGACATTTTATAATTATACGCATGCCAAAAAGTATCAATCAGACATTTTTATATTGCAATGAAATAAAAACAAAATATAAAATTAATGTAAATATTACTTCAAACCAACGATTTTCTGTTCTTTCTTACTTGCCTAGTCAGTAAGCAAAAAAACGAAACCATAACCCACATTGCTATTTCACATACATTGAATTCAATAACCGCACACCATGAGGATGCACACCGACTTTAAGCAGACACAAATCCTTAAAATAACAATCGCTAGAATTAATAAATTTGCAGCGCATCGCACGCCGCTGCTCGCGCGGAACAGAACGCATCCGGCGCACCGTGTGCGCAATGTGCAGCGAAATAAAACGATTAATTTAAAATCATTATGCAGCGGCACCGAACTGCACCGGGCACCATGTGTCGTCCGCCGCTTCGGTGGCCGGTGGTCGAGCGCGTTAAGCCGGCAGCGGTAACCCGCTGTTTAAAGCGTAATCATGTTAATTTCTGCGTTTATCCGCACGGCTGATTGATGGCGCCGAGCACGGTGGCGGGAGATAAAGCCGGCAAGGTTTTGTGTGGGTGTGGGTGGGTGTGCTTTTTTATTGTGCTTTTCTTTTACGCTCGAAGCTAATGGTTGAGTATGGGGCGTGGTGCGAGGGCGGATGTCTGATGTTTGCTGCACGTAGAAAATGCCTGAAGCAGAGTGTTCGAGATGAGATGGTGCGTAAAGTCGTTCGGTGGCATTAACGCAACGATTAATGTGGTTGAGGGCGTTTATCGGTCAGGTAAGGGATAGTGGATTATTTTTAATAGAACCATCACCATCCCGCATCTCGAGGTTCTATTCAGCTAGGGTAAACATCGTCTCATATCTATAATATTTTATGCATGATATATATGATATAGAAGTAGAAATAGAAATAGAAGAAGTATTCTGTGAAGACATTTGCCTTGGCTATTTTGTCGTATGAGGCCTTGAAGTCGATGAAAAGGTGGAGCTGTTGAGCTAATGCTCCGCCAAGGATCTGTCGCATGGTGAAGATCTGGTCAGTGGTTGAAATCCGTCTTCGGAATTCTTTCTGATAGTTACAAACTATCTCTTCTTCGTATGGTTCAAGACGGTCTTTTAGTATAATGGAGATAATTTTGTAGGCGATATTCCACACCGTTATACCTGTGGATGCTCCAGTCCAACCTATCTTCCTTATTGTATATGGGAAAGATGTTACCAAGACTTCAAACAACAAGGTGCATCAAAGTACTGAGTCCATCGCGAGGGGACTTCTGGCGGGTTTCTCAATTAATTACAATTATTTTTCCAGAGTCGGTGTCGGTGTCCTGCTATCGTCTCTGGTTTCCCTTAGTTTCAATTCCCTTTTTTGATAGCTTGTCTGCATTCGTCGATGAACCAGCTAGATCTAGTGTTGCCTCGACGAAATGGGAATGTATGTTGAAAATCATAAACTACTTATGATTTTCAATTTTAGATTGTTGTACCTTTAGCTCATAGTTTCGTATTAGTCGTATTATAAGAGGTTTTGGTTGTAGACTTTAAACGGCTTCGACTGCCAGTTGGTTCCTCTGTACGTTCTGAGACTATCGACAACGGTTCATCAACTCGTGGTAGATCTGCTTGACAGTGACTCCAACTTGGGACACTCACGCAGCCTTGTGAATATCTAGACGTACAAGCTTGGTATTTATATCTTCTCGCTGATGAAAGCTGGACCAACCTGCTATCATTATCGTCACTGTCCTCATTATTGGCTCAGTGTATCTGCTGAGGACCTTGAAGTAGTTGAGTATATCGTCTAGCTCTTCTCCAACGTTGAGATTGCCATTTGTCCGGACTACCCAAGCTTGGAAAATAAATCATATATGCTACCAAGCTGTACGTTGGGGACGTGTCGCGACAGAAGAGAATAATAGAGCATGCGTTAGCTTGCAAAAGGTATTGGATCTTATCCCATTATATAGTAGAAAGATACGAACGTTATGTTAGAGATAAAATCAAGACTGAACTCATAAATCTGTTAAGAAGTGTTAATCTCTTCAAATTTGGAGAGTTCCAACACTTCAAGGTGTCATTAGTAGATTTTTATGAATTTTTCTTTAACTTAAGCGCGAATCACAAGACATTTTTGATATACTTTAATGATTGTAATATTTCAAATGTTGTGGATTTGAAATAATTATGAACATATTGGTAGAAAAAAAGTTTTATTTTGGATGATTGATCTTTCAACGTTTTAGATTACGTTGGAAACTATTATCCCCTTTAATTCGTTATACAACAAATTGGATCAAATGAAATATTGAAATAGTATTGAAATTTACTATATAATTGACCAAAGAGGTGTTGTTGCAAAACAAAAATATTGTAAACGTCAGGTTTTTCCGCTCGGGAGCATATCTACTCCGGATATTGATTAAAAATTAATAAATAGAGTCACGCACAGTGTCGCATCTTTTTTGACATATCATCGTAAAAAATGGTTGCTATTCAAAACCAACGAACTATTCGAAAGTTATCGCAATTGAACAATAAGCCCCTGTGTGCCTTTTGTGCAAACCCCTGTGGATGCTGTGGACGTTATCCGGAGAAAGCGAAACCCGATGTGAAGTGGTGGCAAGGACCGAATTGGGAGGTCTTGTCTAAAGAAAGTTGGCCTGCGCCAGTTGACGAAGGCATGTATAATAGCACAAAAGCTATGCAAAAAGCTAAGGTGGTTTTAAAATTATTTAAGGATAAAGAAGAAGACATTTTAATTGACCTCGAGGTAGAACGTTTTGGATCGTTCGGAAAGAATGACATTGCTGTCGGTTCGTAGAAGCATTGATGAAAGGGACAAAACCAAAGGCCCTTAGATTGTTTGATCTTACAAAGGTGGAAACAATAGTAATAAGACAAGTGCAACGTGAGGCCTTTAGTGACGAGTATGATAATCTGGTGCAAAACGTAGCGATTAGGAAGTCATGGCCGCTGAGATGGCTATCTCCAGTGTTGGATGAAGACAACATTGTACATGCGGGACTTCGAACGTTGCATTACGGCAAAGTGAAAGCAATCCTGTGGTGGTTCCCGGAAAACATCGGCTCGCAAACATGATTGCAGAACATTATCGCTAAATTGACTCAAAGCCGTCCTATTGAGCCGATCTATTGAATTAGAGAATCGGTCCTTAATACACACCATGTTCGTATAATCCTCTGAAATGAACGTGTTAATTATCGCCTTACCATGTTCGTCAAGAATTCATAAATTTTAAGAACGTTCTTACCAGCAACGGCCAATTTCAGTTATTTTAAAACCTTCATCACTTCATCACTATCACTTCGAGACTCCCTCGATGTTTGTTACCTGATTTGTTCAGAAAAAAAGCATCGAAGCGTCGTTTGTAAACGACCCCATGATAAATGATTTGCTGATGGCGCTCATGGGTCGCAGCTACAAAACTTCTCCGGTTGATGGCAAAACTTCACGGTTTACCTATCCGGGCGCATCAAGAACATCGCAAAGTTTCACCGATCGCTGATGCTCTAGCACTGTGCCTCGTTCAAGCATCCGGATACGGATCGCGACGTAGGTACTGGGAAGTTTTAAATTTGATAGAATTTCATCAACCGACCATAACTTTGACACCCATCCGCGCGGCTCCGCTGCTGGCTGGCTCAGGTCTAGCCCACCTGAGCTCCACCGCTAAGGATCCAGAAACATCGCAATGTAATCTCGTTAGCCACCGGTCGGTCGCAGCGGGGATCAGTGGGCGCGATCAGTGGGCAAGACTTTCGGCGTGCACCTCCTAACAACGGACGGCAAATTGAAGAGCGAGAGCGAGAGTGCAGACGAACGGATTTTATACCAAGCAACAACAAAAAACCGACCCTGGATGGCTTACTCCATATACAAATAATGTTCCCGAGCGGGGGTGGGGTTCCAGTTTTTTTTCCTCTGGTATGTCCGTGCCATCCAATCAAGGCGCAACCCGGCCAGCGCTCTGTTGATTCCGGCGAGTTTCACAGCCGTTAAGCTGGCTAATAGAAGCCAGAACGCTCTGCCTGCTCCAAGCGCGCCGGGATGTTGCTTCCAAACTCCCGGCTTTTAACGGCCACACGGCGATGAATGGGGGCCCTTGCTTTTAGCACCGGGAAGTATATCAGCACGACGATGCGCACACGTTCATATGGCGCTTCGTTTGCGATCAGAAATCGTCCAGCAGATTGTTTCGGCCCGGGGGAGCAGGTGGAATGCAGCACCAGAAGAGAGAGAGAGAAAGAGAGAGAGAGAGAGAGAGAGAGAAAGAAGCAACAGAAAACGCCAAAATTCGTCGGATATTCAAGGAACGACCCCGTCGGTCATTGTCGGTTTTTGGGGGCCTGCCTTGCACGCTGCCTTCGACAGCTGCATGCCGGACGCACTGTTGTTGTTGTTGGGCTCGGTTCGAGCAAATTAAAACAAGTTTCCGACAAGCCGGAGCAAACCCGGACGGACCCGGCAAATTAAGCCGTTGCGAGCTGTGGGGGTCCCGGTTTTTAGATATTTGAATTTTTCAACGCCCGGCAAAGTTTGGAGGCTGGGCGTCGTCGTGCGTGTACGTGCACGTGGGCGAGTAGCCCGCACCCGAATGCAGCATTATTGCAGCTCGATAGTCCTGGTGGCTCCGGCGCCGTGCCACGGACCTGGCCCTGGCACCTGGCACCGGGCTCAACTCGTAGTAATCCTCCCGAAACGCTCCTGATCCCGCTGACCCCAGTGCGCCGGGCCCATGGCCGGCCAATAAAGTTGGTCATGTCGGGTGTCAGAACCACAGATTTACAGGAGGGATTTTAGAGCTTCGCAAAGTTTTGCGTTCCTGGTTTAATATCCGGTCTAGTCGGATACGCCGTGACATCCGACGGTCCGGGGGCGAGGGCACCTCGCACGGGGGCTTTTTTTTTCTTCCTCCCTATTTTCGCTCCTTCTTCCAGCGTCCGGCCGGCTCTGGATCCGGCAGGTTCGGATTGCACAATAGCCACCGTGCGACTGGTGGGATTTTATGAGATCCACAACCATACACAGCACAGCGCCGCCGGCATGTGTGCATGTGTGCGCCTCACGCCTGTATGCCGGTGCGTCGACCCCCGGAAAGTCTGCTCGTGGGGAGGCGGATGATTCCCGGGGGCTTTTTTCCTCCGTTCGTCGCTGAGCGGAGTTGGTTGCTGTTTTTCGGCTACTGCAGCAATAAGACGGTTGTAGTTTATAGTGTTTTTGATTTGCCTTTCCGCTCGGAGCTCGGCAGCGGCTTAAAGAGCGTGCACCGGAACATCCCGGGGTCAATAGGAAGCTTTACATCTGCCAGCAGCTTGGCTCGGCTTTTGTCTGTGGAGCACGGTTTTTGTTTACACAGGGCGAGCTAAACTTCGCTCACCTGCTCGCACCTGTCGGGCTCGGGATGTGGGACGGAATCGTCTTTATCGCCGTGGCTTGGAAGCTGTGACAGTTTGGGCTGCTCTAGGTGCACCCAATGTGAAGAAGTTTGGCGCGGAATCGTCCGGGAGTTATCGAGCATAATACATGCTGTTTAAGTAGGTCAACAGCACCGAATAAGGCTGATTTCATAATAGACTAAACATTGTGTTCTAAACGGACCCATTATGTCCAGGCATATTTTCAGTTAATCTACTATTATTAGTAATTAAATCCAATAACTGGTAAAACATTAATAAAGCTTTTCATTACTTTGGGAGAGTTCCAGAAGATAATACAAATATGCGTTGAGAACATACTTGCTCTTACGGTATGTTTCAGAGCAGTCAAAGGTTTTCAAAATTCTTATAAAGTAACTCTTATTTTCTTATCAGGCGCTACTACGGTTGCGCACCGTCGCCAGCCAATCGTTTATCCCGGCCGTTCTGAAGGAAGAGTCGACGTCAAATGTCCATCTCAGTCTGGTCCCACCAAGCCTCCTCTGTCCATGTAGACGGTTTAAAAGGACTTCATGGGCTGGGTCGTCTGGTGTCATTCTATTGACATGACCAGCCCCCTAGAGCCTGATGAGTCTAATTCGCTACACAATAGTCAGATCATCGTACGGCTCAAAGAGCTCGTTTTTGTAGCGGCTCCTTCATTTTGCTGACCTCATGACCTCATTATAAAGAACCTGAATGTAAATGCGTAATGGTTTCATACCTCAAGTTTTACTCAAAGTTCCTGTCATAACTGATCTACATTGTAACTATTTATGTGTTTATCTGGGTCATTGTTTATCTGAGTCATTATCTTACTGAAAAGAACAAACTTTACGTTACGAAAACATAAATTTAATCGTGCAAAGTACAAATTTTTCATTTGATTTAAACGTACAACCTGCAGTACATGTCACGTCTTACCATTAACATTCCTCCTGGACTGCTGTATTTCTTCAATTCATGTTAGGATTTGGATAATCCAAAGAGACGCTATGGGTTGAGTCGTCCGGTGTCATTCTTCTGACATGGCCAGCCAGCCGGAGCAACTGCTTAATGTACTGCATAATAATGGGTTCATCGTACAGTTCATAGATCTCGTCATGGTAGCGTCTTCTCCGTGAGCCTAGTGACATTAGCACCCCAGAAATGTTTGTTTGTTGTAAAAAAAAAACTTCAGAAATAGAACATGATATTGATAGAACATGTTGTTAGAGCAAGCTTCAGACCGTATAAACTAGATGAGCCATTCTTCTTAGTGCCAACATGCGTATTTGACGATATTTTAAATAACATAATGTGGAGCCAATAAACCACGGATAAAACCTAGTAGGATATGTTGGGTACGTCCGAATATTTTTATTAGGTTTTTTTTTTAATTTTAAATATGAGAAAAATTTAAATTTGATTCTCAAACCACGTCGATAATCTGTACCAGGATATCACATTCGTTCTGTCGAGTATAATGCGAGCTGTGAAATTTAATTAAACCAGAAGGATTAATCTAAAAACATCTTTTTCCATGACAAATAATCATTCACCCTAAATCTTAATCTTCAAAGATTGTCGTAGTAACAATTTCTACTCCCAAGACATTAAATGAAGCACAGCTATTTCTTTGAACAACCGTATTTTTTATCTATCGCTAGTAATAATTATAATATGGTAAAATAAAATGAAACAAAAATGGAAATAGGTTGGCTTTGAAGTCTAGCTTAAAACTCCAAAGACTCAAAACCAATACTCTTTTTTTTTGGGTGGATAGTTTGCAGTGTTTATTGAGCGCAATTGTATATGACGCATTTCGATTTAAATATCACTAGATTCAATCAAACTGCAAAACATCAAACAGCGAGGCAAAAGAGAAACATTCCGGCTGCCGTAAGCGGAGTGCAGGCGAGTCCATCATCGGTACTTACGAGCTGCCGATGCTGTACCGTCGTCCGCATCGTCCCGCCATGCATTATGAACTACGACTGCAGCGAAGTGCAGTCGAAGTCGCACATTTGGTGTGCGGGAGATGAAGCCGTTGCAATCATTCGTTCGTTGACAGGTGAAGTGTGACGGTGTGTTTGTGGCTACTCGACCCTCGGTCCCAGCCGCCAGCGAGCAGCGTTTGTCGAGTCATTCGAAAATTCCAAAATCCTGCAACCTCCACGATGCCGACGACGACGACGACGACGACGATGACGACGGTTGCGTCAATCGCGCACTGGGTAATGTCTTGTTCGGGTTGCCCTTTCGGTAGATGCCTGAACGAGGGAACACCGGAACACAAAGGCTGATAGGAGGAGGAAGAAGAAGCAGGAGGAGGGTAAAAAACGTGACAAATTCTCCCGGTTCTGACGTCTTCAACGGCAGCCGGCGACGATGTGAGCGATTCCGGTCCACACACCCGACCCGAATGTAGACTCCGTCCCAGCTCGCAAAAGGCCATTCCTCGGTACGTGACTTGATGCAGTTAGAAAAATTTAAATTTTATGCAAATACTCACTTCCGACGGCCCCTGGTAAACGGCTCTGTTCGTGCGGTTTGTTTTTCATGCCCCCCCCCCCCCCTGGCTCCCTGCCCCGGAGGCCGCCATTTGGGACGTACCGACACACGCACCCGCACACATACACAAACATACATCACGTGATTTTTCTTGGCCGAAACCCTCGTCTCACCTCTCGGGAGGTTTCTCAATGTGTTCTTTTTTTTGCTGTTGCTTCTTCTTCTTCTTCTATCCCCGAACTGATCCCGTACCTTCAGAATCTGTAAAGATTCTAGCAACCAAACACTCGTCCTCGAGGTGACGGTAAAAATCTGTCACTTTTTTTCTGTTTGTTGGCCGCCCGGTCTCGCTCACTTGCGCTCGCTCCGTGCGCCCGGGTGTTGTTGCGAAAGCGCAGAGTGGCGCAGGGAGCGTGGCACAGAGAACAGAGGCCTTCCATCAGTCACCTCGTGGTTCGTGGCCGCGCTCCACCGTCGGGTCCTTGCGCCACCGCCACCGGGATAGTGATAGTGATTTATGGATTTTAATCTTCACGATATTGCTCGAAGGTGCCGTGCTTGAATAATTTATTCTTTGTAAATAGTTGCGGCGTTGCCGGCGCTGGCTAAATAGACCGACCGGAGCCCGGAAGGCGAGCCCGTCCATCTCCCGCTGGGGGTTCGGGGCCGGGGTTTGGGGGATGGAGCCGTAACGCGCGCGTAACAAGGAAGATTGCTTTCTTCGGCCACTCCTTTCGGCTCCATCCCGGTGCGCTACGTGCGGATGTGTGCATGTGTTGGTGGGCGGGGGGGGGGGGGGGGGGGGGGGGGAGGCGAAGTGTGCGCCCGGCGCTGGTGATTATTATTACGATTATTATACTAGCAAATGGCTCACAGGTATATCCGATGGATGTGAGCTGAATTGAAATGAGTACGAAGGCAGGTCGTAGCTGCGACTGACGGCGAGTGGGCTACGGGCTCTCCTTATCCACCAACCTTCACCCTGCCTCCCAGCCCTCTCTTCCTCTCCGTTTCGCCCCTCATTCCGGTTCGACGAGCTACAATAATCTAATGGGTTGATAGTTTGTAAATCTTTGATGGTTTTTGCGGTCGGGTCCGGGTGGTGAATGCTGGTGAGAATAAATGGTGCATCTGTCTGGGTGTCGAAGCAGCGCCCCAGCGTTCCTGGCAGCGCCCGAGGTTCGATTCTCGGCGGCGCGCTCGCACTCGGTGTCCGTCTGTGTGCGGAAGTGTGACAAAACGGAAATGAAACACCCCCGGTGAGGGTGTTTCCTCCCGAGGCGCGCTGCTGCGAAAGGAAAAGCGACTCTGCGTAGGATCCGTCTGGGTGTTTGTGGGTTTTGTTTAAAGTTTCGTTGTCAACGATGAGTAATTTAAAATGTTTCGTTTCAATGTTCCGTGTAACACCTGTGTATTGTTAAAGCATGCTGCAAATATGGTGTTATTGATGCGTGTTTTAAATGGTTTACATGCAAATTGCATACTTTTGGGCTGATTAATAAAACTTTCGCCGAAAAGTATGTCATTTGAATTAAACCAACACTTTATTACTTTTTTATTAGTGCCTTATTTGTGCCCTTATAATATTAATAATATTGGGGCAAGATTTTGCAATAGTACGCCTCACATAGCGCTTGGGTGTTTATGCCCCTAGTGAAAGTAGCTATCAGCTCTAGAAGGTTTATATCGGAGACTTCTATACCAACACGACAGTTTATTTTAATTTAAAAAAAAATACATGGAGCAAGGTGCCAATAAAGGGACAACACGACCACACAGCTGAGGACGTAACGCTCATTCTGCACAAAAGCTCTCCTTGGGCAATCTTTTTGTTTGCCAGCAAGTGTATAACGGCGCGTTGCTGAGAAAAGAGCTTGAAGAGAAGATGTTCCTCCATATCTTCCTCAAATTGGTTGCTAGTGACTCTAGAGATGCCTTTGCATCTGGAAGCCTCCCAACCAGTTCTTGTCTCAGAGCCCTTGCAGTGACGGTGTCTGCAGATACGTTTGGGACATATCCCAGTTGCTGTACCGCTTTCCGCAGACAGGGATACGTTGACGAAATGGAACCGACAGTCGGAAGGTATCCAGCATTTGCAATATGCTGGGCACCGATCTGAAGGCTTTCCCTTTCCACAACATATCGGTTGGTTAGCAACGCCTGCGATGTGATGTATGGGATGTGCAGGGTCAATCCACAGCTGGTGAAACGGTATACGAGCCCGCCCAGATCCGTTCCAGCGGAATGTAGTAATGGTGAGGGTAGCCTTGGTTTAGGCTGAAGAAAAACGTTGAGTAAAATGACCTTCTGCACAAGGTTGAGATCCCTCACTCTATGATGCGACACCAGCTGACGAAAGTGCTGGATCAGGATGTCCCAGTTGTTTACCATAGATTTGATATTGAAATAATATTCCCGACAGTCGGAGCCTCTCCTCCATGCGAAGCCATGGGATGTCGATCCGGTTCATAGAGGATATACGTCCCACATCCACTGCGGTGGTCTTACCCACATTCAGGTTTGTACCATTATAAGCAAGCATAAGTTGCTGAAAAAAGCTTTAGTAAGTTCTAGTATAGTGCTAGTACTTAAAATAGTGTTACGGTTAGGGTTAGGAGGGCTTCATCTGCAGTGGATTTTTTTTTCTGATTTTTTCCCCACTCATGTTTCAAACACCGAATAAAATCACAGGCATGCTAATATTTCGTGAAAAATGAGGAGATATAAAATCGTACCAATTATATTTTAATTTATCAGCTCTGCTTTTACATCGTGTTATATATCCTAAATAGATGTAGTACTACTACTAAATAGTTCGATAAAAATAACTTTTAAATCGATTCGTTATTTGAAAATCGAATATAAATAGATCACCTTCATAGAGAAATGTCGCGTAACGAAGCCAACGTATACGTATAGGTTGTTGAGGTACATTGATTGATTATCGTCCTAGCGATGCATTTTATATTTCAAAAGTAATGAACATATAAAAATAAACAAAAAGGCACCAGCGCATAAGAATGAGGTCAATTTCACAACCTAACCAAATATTTTCGCTCAGGGAAGTTACTCCAATGGATGCTTTGTCCATAATAAAGCCAATAAAAAAAGGGTATCACTAATGAAGATGTGACGATTTTGATGTTGGTATTAGGTTTACAATATGTTTTAGGAATTAGTTATTAGGCAACTCCAACGCCATTGCAAGAATCTAGGTGCGCGGTACATGCACCTAAACATTGAGGGAGACGAATAATGAAGTTAAGGCTTTTCTTTAATTCCGTAGCAACTATGCCATTACACTGACGTTGGTGCTTTATACTTTTCGCTGTTAAATGTATGTCATATGTAGTAATGGAAAAAGTATCGACTTTTTGTAATGTATCAGTATCTGGTTTATTGGAAAAGTATCGGTAACGTATACCTGTCTACTTTTGCCCTGGCTGTACTGAGACAGCCTCTTACACTCTCCCATTCTAGGCTACTCTCCCACAATTCAACCTAGCGATGCAGTCTCTAGCATATCGTAGCTCTCTTTCTTTCCCCATCTAGATCTATCTAGATACTGGACCTGACCGTCGGGCCGTGTAATTTTCTGTGGACCTGGCTACTTTCTATATATATTTTGCCAGGTCCAGTATCTAGATACGGTAGCTGCCCGTTAAAATTTAGCTGCAGCCTGATTATTTTCGAACCGTTCTTAGTTTTACCGTAATTAAAATTGTCTAAAAATCTAGAAAACGATTGATATTGTAACTTGTGTAACCAGATATTTGTAATTTTTGGACCTGGTCAGGTTCGGTACATTTGTGTAACTGTCCCGAAAAACCAGGTCCATCACTACTTTCCATTCACTAGTCATATGAGTTAGGATCACCTAAAAATTCTCAAGAGGCGAGTATTGAAGATATCTGTTCTCGCGAATGTGTCCCTTTCTTACAAATCAATAGTTCGTATAAGCAAAGGCTAGTTCCAAGAATCTGGAGGTGAATCTCCCAAGCTCACTTCGAATTGTAAAATTTGTTTAACTTATCTACAGTAAAGATGGCAATCTTTTCAATAAAAAAGAGGCTGATCGACACCCGGCCCGATGTTGGACATTAAACGCATATAGGTATCGTCATAATAAACAGATCACAGCAAACCACAAATCGACGATTGAGCATTATGATAATTCGTTAAAGAACTGGTCAGTCGTCACATAAATCTTGAGCGGGGTTTGGGAGAGCGTTTCTCCAATAAAACGCCGAGTTTCAGTCGCCGTATGCATAGAGATGACCAGAGTATTAAGATTACTTCTATATTTTGCAAGTGGCTTGTGGTATCCACGAAGATAACTGGCAGTGCCTTTACTCTCTCCCTGTCAAACTTGACCGTAGTTTCATTTGACCTGAAAACGGTGCTCCATTATCGATCTTTATCACGTCCTTTCGCAGTCGTACGGTGGTCTCAATATTTTGACCGCCACTGTACGCTTCGTTGCTTCGAATGTTTCGCCGTCTTTATCCTAAGCGCTTTGTCTTTCATCGCTGGGTGCTTTGTCTGGCAGGAAAAAGGGGAAAATAGCTGGTGACTGCGAGTGTTACCACCTCCGCCGCCGCCGAGAGTTTGGCGGCCCAAGTGAGAGCATGGGCGTGGGATAACGTTTTTCAGACTCATAAAAACCAGCAGACGCGCTCATGGGTTCGGGGCGCGCGTTGTATTTTGCACCGTGCGCCCACCAGTACGAATCCGTTCCGTTTCGCTCTGTCGTTCCACCCGCTACCGAGGACGAATACACGGGCCGAACATGCAGTGTCTCATGATACATCTAGTTTCCGTTCTGCACCGTGCCAACTGGGTGGGGGGGCCGTGACTGGGAGCGACGCCTTCGGTATCGTGTTGCAGTGATGTGTGAAATTTAATAATCAGATAATACCCTGCTCCACATTTGGAGCATTTTTCGTCATGCTTTGGGAGCGCTGGGCTTGGAAGCGGGCGCTCCGGTCTGCGGTCTGGCAGTTACTTTCGCCTCACTGCAGCCACACACGCGCGCATCGCGCCCTCAGTGCCCGAACCGGCCTGAAAACCGTTCGGTTTGAAGAAAATTGGGTGCGATATAAATTTAAGCCAATTTGCTTCAAATCACCTAATGATCTTTCAACGGCGGATGGCGGGAGAGCTGAGCGACGCGCCGGAGATGTCGTCTACGCACATTTTTCTGTGCGCCCAAGATACGCCCGCACCTGGACAGGTAGCGCCCCCGGGGTGAGGGTGGGACACATCCTGTCCAGGACACCGGATGGGAGGAGTCACATTGTTGGGACAGAAATTAGATTTATCCTCGTATAAATCACAGCACACATCCTGTACAAGTGAGCCTATTCAGGCGTAGCGTGTATCGCTGGTGCTACCGGGCGGGCCATTTTGGCACAGGCACGATCCGTCCGAGTTGTGCCGGCTGAAAAACCCGGTGGAGAACAAAACGGGCCATTTTTTCAGTCAAGTCAGTGGCCAAGGGTAAATAATTACTCCTGCTGTTACAGTGTCGCGTGTAGTTTCCGTTCTTTACATGTCTTTCTGTGCGGCGACATGCGCAAAGTTCAAAGTTTGGAAAATACGAGGCGATTTGAAACATGTCTAGATGAAGGTGTTTTTTGTAAATTATTAATATGGCTAAACTGTGCAATACCTCGTATCTTAGCATAACTTAACGAGCATCTGTTTATTGATAATAAAACGAATATTTGAGGAGATACATTAAGACAATGTTATACTAAGTTGTAGTCAGTTGAGGGTTTTTTCACATTTTTTTAATACTATTAGTATTTCTTTCGTCATAGATAAAATTACCCAATATTGCATAGATAAAAAATACAGGTAGTTTTGAACAACTTTCAATAACGTAGGCATTACTAAGAACATTTTTTCAAACGCCTGATGGCCTTTGCCATCAGGTTTTCAGGATCTGAAAACATTTAAAGTGTTTTAAATTTCTAGTATTTGTGTATGTTACATGTTTGGGTTTCAGTGTTTGCTTGTCTAGGTTTAGATTTGTCATGTTTCCTTAATGTTCTAGAAATCTAGATGTTCTACTCTAGATGTTCAGCACATTTTTTTTATAAAATATTGTTTTTATTTACAAATAAAAACAAGACTTACATTCTAGTTTACAAAAGTTCAGTTAGGGAAACAAATGGTAGACGTACAGAGGGTTACAGTGAACATTTAAGGATGTCTAAATCTATCACAGCATCGTTGTTTCCAACAATGTGGATGATATAGTTCGAAAACAAACGTAGGGTAGGAATTTCGCTTCCTTGTACTAACATTTGTCAGGTAAGCGAAGGGCAAGGAATGTACGGTTCAGTCCCGGAACGATAGAGTTGATCTTCTGCTGCAGGATTCTCCAAGCATCGGACACTTTTGGACAGCTGGTGAACTTGTGTTCAAGTGTCTCAGCCGCCTGACAGATGGAGCATTGCGATCCTATAAAAATGTTAAAAAAGGCTCAAAATACTAAAATCATGTAGTTATTGGTAATGCAGCATGCGTTAGTTGTATTGTAGAATTGTTAACTAAGAACTAAGAACTAAGACTTAAAAAAGTATGCGATTGAAGTTGTTTAAGCTACGTCGTTGAAATAACTTTATCGTATTAATTTCCATTGAAAAAATAGAAAGTGTGTTTGTAGAAATGTGGAATAATCATAAATGGACAATTTTTCATATTTGCTGTAGCATAGTATTGCATAACTCCAATATGTCATTTTATTCTACGAAAAATAAACAAATATATATATATTTATATATGAATAATTGCTTTTCTCATGTGTCTTCAAATGCATTTGGTCATATTCTTTTTTAAATTTTATATTATTTATTGCCATCATCAGTCTCATTAATCAAGAACTCGTTGTGAAACACAGGGATTGGCAATTTCATCAAATTTGAATGTACTTGAGGAACACTTAAGGAGATAAGTTGAGTTTTGATATCAATTCCTACACAAAGTCATGTAATGACAGATCTCTACTTTGACGTTCGTCGGTAAACATTGTCGTCGCGTGTCAACATACCCCTCCACGTGAAACAACAGCTAGCACGAATTTGTTTCTTATTATTTCGTCTTGTGATTCAATTTGGTTTCCAGTACGGCTAGTTTTACCACCGATCGCTTCAATAATTTCCCTATAGCTGTGCTCACTACCGCCCGTCTGATCGTTCCATCGCTGGTTTGGAAACACTTCCTCTACTATGGCCTTCATCCAAGCTTTCCTCGAGCCTTCGGCTATAAACACTAGGCCTCCGACGCGTAATTGATAACGATTTTCTAACCATTTAGCGCATTTAGCGCTGATGGCCATGATGGACGCTACTGTTGAGAGGCTATGGGCCACCTCTAAATGAACTGCTCGTGTCACAAGACTCGCAATGACAGCTACGTATCACTTTTTGACTAGTCTTCTATAGGCCTTAGGTTTTCAATATCTATGTCTATTTCTAAAGATAAACAGGCCAGATAAGAAGAAGAAGTATATTTCTGAAAGGGTGTACGAACGGGTTAAGACGTTGTTCTGGTAGATGAGCAATATATGCTTGAATTGCTCAGTTGACATTTTCTTATTTTGCTGTGTTGCCAACTCTTCGTAATCATGTCGATCGATGATCTCAGCAAAGCTATGTAGAATCGTTGGCGTACATCATTAACCACTGTCTCTCGATTTTCGTGATTTGCAGATACAGTTTCTTGTCGATACAGAGCTTTTTCTTATCTGCTTCGTTGGAACGTTTCCAAACTTTGAGCTCATTAAGATGGTGATCTTTATAAGCTCATTAAGATAGTGATAGCCAACAAACCGTTGTCGAGTTATTGAAGATCGCAGCTGCGAAAGTGTCAATTGACACCTGATTTGTCCTTTAGTGTCTTAATGGTTCAATGATCTTTCTTATGAAGAGCGTTACGTTAATAGGTAAAATCTAAATTGTAATCTTATTGTTTCACTTCATTTATCGTTACAGATTCCAGGGTTCGTTCGGTGTTTTGTAAAGTATTAATAAAAAAAGTGTATTAATAAAATAACAACAAACCATTTTTTTTTTGTCGATGAAGTTTGCATGCGTGAGCAGTGATTTTACTCATTTAAATTTCTACCTATACATTCCTCCCGACCGTGAACTCATTTTTACCTCCAGCGACAGCGAAACGGTCGATGCCATCACGAGTGAACCCCAATTAAAGTCAACAGTAAAGTATCTTATCGCTCCAATAATTACAAAGCACACGTTAGAACTCTGCCACACCTTTTCCGGTGAAAGATGAACCATCAAATATTCACCACAAATCATGGCACGCTCGAACGAGTCTCGTGTGAATAGCAGCGTGTGAACGCGGGACGACGCGCTTTTGCATCGAGCGCCGCTTAAATCCCCGCGTGCGCACCGTGGGCGCCGAAGAGCAAAGCAAAATAAATCTTCCCACCGAAACGCGAACGAATAATGCGCCGGACGCATCGTTCGGCGTCTCGGCCCCCACACCTGGCCAGGACATGAAAAATAGAAAATCATGAAATGAAACATTAGTCAGCGGGGTGAACGTAATTTGTCAAAACGGTAACGAGGCCCGGGTTATTCCTCGTTTTTATTTCTTTATCATTTTGGAGCGGGCGCGCCGTGCGCGTGACTGCGCGTCGGGTAAGCCTACGCGCCCGCAAGATGGAGGGTGCTCGTCCGCGTCGCGCCGCGCCAATTTGAATCATTTTCCTCACCGCGGCGACATTTTATGCGGCCCGGCTCCGGAAATAAAAAAGTAAATAAACGAACATAAGACCCGCTTTGCGTGGCCGGGTGAAAGAAAACGGAAATGTTTGCCGGTTAAACCGGAATCAAGAAGAATGAAGGGAGAGAAGAGAAAAAAAGGAGACACGCACACGCAAAGTAACGCCAGCGCCAGGTGATAAATGGATCGAAACGGAAAGCGCACACGAAATGACAACGAAGAAGCGAGCGGAAAAGTGAACGGTTCCAACATACTTCCTCCGGTGAAGCGTGCGACAGTTGTGTGTGTGTGTTTTTTTGGTTCAACGATGGCCAAAAGTCCTTCACCTAAGTTTGAAAGATGGGTCGCGTCGCTTTGGGTTCAAAGTATCCACAATATTTTGTGGTTTTGTGGAAGCAGACCCCGGCCTCCTTTTCTCGTGTGTGTTTCGTTTTAATACACCTCCAAATTCGTACCACTTGCATAATAGGTAGCGACGCAGTACCAGTGATTAACTCACGCTAATACTTCGGCCTGTTTTAAATCTTTATGTATTACTGATGTTTGAAACGAAAGGCTCTAAACTACTCCAGCAGCACAACACGTGAAATGTATGTATAGGAATGTGAAACGAGAAACAGATTTAGTACAAAAATATAGTTTTAATCCTACCAGCTATATGCTTATAAGATTAAAACTAATATAAAGCATTTGTTCGTTCGCGGGAGTTTTTCTCAGCAGGTTTTCGGATGCGATGGGTTTTTGCGTATAATTACCAAGTCGTGTTGATTTCCGTGTTGCAAAGGTAAGATTGTTGTTAGATGTATTAGAGAGGCTTTGAGCCACTGGCTACTTTCGCCTCTAAATTGCAAAGGTAAGAGAGCGATCAGGAAGAATCGCCTCGTATTTATTAATTCTAGGTTCGGGTGAGGGC
>KB672921.1:0-11544 GCA_000349145.1 Anopheles dirus | reverse complement strand
GCCGTACTGTCTAGCTCTCCTAAGCGGGTTAGTTTTAGATTTTACGACTTACGCTTATCGTTGGTCTCATGCATCGGGCCGTTCTGAAGTGTCTTTGTTTATTTCGGCCAACGACGACGATCCCAAACGACAAGTTACAAATTTGGATTGAACCTCAAACTTTGAATATTTTCAAACCTCATCGTTGCGTACGCAACATGAGAGGTCTGATTATTTCTAGCATCTTACGTGTGTTCAGAATGAGCAAAGTTTGGAAAGTTCTCTTTTTTAGGATTATGACAAAAGAATTGAAATCGCTCCGAAAATACAAAATTTCGTATACAGATCCTGAAAATATCATGGCAGAGATCATATAACATTAAAAAAAATCGTTCAAAAATAAAGCCACGATATTATAGCAGCATAACATTACACACTCTAGCTACGGCCCTTCTCACTTATAGCAGAGAAATAAAAGATGACTTACTCGTATGCATAAAGAAATTTTTGAGAAAAAAAACGAAACACTAATCAATGCACAAAGTCCACCTCCGTCACGCAGCGGAAGCGCTAACGAGCCGTATTGCACCAGCCCGATAAGCACGTTTGGGTGTCTTCTCCGTGATGAATTTCCCCGCGCGACGTCGTTACGTCACGGACGACACCTCGACGACGCTTGAGAGCTGGCGCAGCCGATTGCGGACATCACCGAGGCCTGACTTCCCCGGGCGATGTTGGGGCAATGTTTGGCTGGATTTATTTTCACCCCGTATGTCATCAACGTGTGAAAGAAAGAGGCCTAATTGATGCGACCGTTAATTAATGACGTGCAAATGACGGTTAATTTGAAGGTGCGCTTCTGGCGCGCGCAGATTCGGGTGTTAATGGCCATTATAATTTTTCGCCTGAACGGCTCCGACAGGGAGCAGGTGTCTGGGGCGATACTTCCCTTATAAAGTCTCACCACACGCGACCGGGCCGTTTTAGTCGCCGGTGGGCTTCGGTGGAACCGCCTGTGAACACGCTAGAACATGGCGTACGGTGAGTCAGTGCTAACGGCCGCCATCGGGATGGAGAGTGCGCCGAAGACGAGTGTGCTGCTGCTGGTGAGCTTCCTCGTCGCCGTGTGCTGCCTCGCGGCGTACCTGGAGCGCTACCGGCGGCTGGTGCGCCACATCAACTGCATTCCCGGCCCGGCAACACTGCCGATCATCGGCAACGCACTGCTCATCAACGCGGACAGGGAAGGTACTATCAGACGGCTTGCTCCATTCTTTAGAACTCGCGGTGACGGCTGCTGCTGCCGCTGCTGCGAACGCTTCCAGTCCGTGTCACGCGGATTGCGTGGCTGCAGGCGTTCGTTGCACGAGCGAGTGTTATACGCCACAGCAGCGCAGCAAACTTTTCCGCTCTCAACTATCAACCTTGACCACGCCGAACAGCAGAAG
This sequence comes from Anopheles dirus, assembly GCA_000349145.1. Classification (NCBI taxonomy): domain Eukaryota; kingdom Metazoa; phylum Arthropoda; class Insecta; order Diptera; family Culicidae; genus Anopheles; species Anopheles dirus. The sequence continues at coordinate 10,117 of KB672921.1, read as the reverse complement.
CAAAGAGTGCGTACCAAACCACCAGTGGCGTGCTGGATGTGACTTTCGCGTGGTGCAGTGCGGGGCGTAAAGCGCAGTACTCATGCCGTTCCTCTATCGTATCGTATCTTCCAACGCAGAGCTTTTCAATCGCATCATCGCCTCGCGAAAGCTGTACGGACGTCGTCAAGGTATCACGCGCATCTGGAACGGACTGACACCCTACGTGCTCATATCGAAGGCACAGGCAGTCGAGGTAGACACCGCTCTCTTTCTCTCTTTCGGTCAAGTTCGCTACGAGAATGAAGAACTCCCTTCTTTCCAGAAAATCCTCAACAGCACCAAGAACATCGAGAAGGGCCGGGACTACGAGTTCCTGCAGCCGTGGCTCGGTACCGGGCTGCTGACGAGCCCGGCCGGGAAGTGGCACCAGCGGCGCAAGATTCTCACGCCGACGTTCCACTTCCGCATACTGTCCGACTTCGTGCAGGTGTTCAACAAGCAGGCGGCGGTGCTGGCGGAGAAGCTCGCCTGGGAGGTGGATAACGCGGCGGGCTTCGACTGCGTGCGCTACATCACGCTCTGCTCGCTGGACATCATTTGCGGTGCGTTGCTTGTTGCGCATTTGTGTGCGTGCGTTGCACTAACTCACCTGTTTCGCTATCTTCCCTGCCGCAGAGACCGCAATGGGATGTCCGGTGTACGCCCAGCAGCAGTCCGACTCCGAGTACGTTCGTGCGCACGAGAAGTAAGTGATCTCCGGTCCGGTAACCCAACACCCAAATCTCCAAGCTCATCGTTGTTGTCGGGGTTTTCGTTTTGTTTTTTCAAGAATCGGCGAGATCATGCTCCAACGTCTCCAGAAGCTGTGGCTCCATCCGGACATCATCTTCCGCCGCACCGGCCAGTACCGGGAGCAGCAGAAGTGTCTCGACATCCTGCACAAGTTCTCGTACCGCATGATCACCGAGCGGCGTGCGGTGATACAGCAGAACGCGAACCTCCAGCCCGACGTCAACAACAACGACGATGACCCGGCCGATGGGACGACCCAGCGGAAGCAGCTCGCCTTCCTCGACCTGCTGATCGAAGCCTCGGACGAGGGCCGGCTGCTGAGCGACACGGACATACGCGAGGAGGTCGACACGTTCATCCTCGGCGGGCACGACACCACCGCGACCTCGATCGCGTGGACGCTGTTCCTGCTCGGGACGGAGCCGGCGGTGCAGGAGCGCGCCGTGCAGGAGATCGAGCGCGTGATGGGCGGCGCCGGCGGCGGCCTCCCGACGATGCGCGAGCTGAACGAGCTGCGCTACCTCGAGGCGTGCGTGAAGGAGGCGCTGCGGCTCTACCCGAGCATCCCCATCATCGGCCGCCGGCTGACCGAGGACGTGCAGCTCGACGAGCATCGGCTGCCGGCCGGCACGAACGCGGTGGTCGTCGTCTACCAGCTGCACCGCGACCCGCACGTCTTCCCGAACCCGGACAAGTTCAACCCGGACCGGTTCGTGGGCAGCGCCGGGAGCGAACCGCGCCACCCGTACGCGTACATCCCGTTCAGTGCCGGGCCGCGGAACTGCATCGGCCAGAAGTTTGGCGCGCTGGAGGCGAAGGCCGTCCTGGTCGCCGTGCTGCGGCGCTTCCGGGTCGAGGCGGTCGATCGGCGCGAAGATCTCACGTTGTACGGTGAGCTGGTGCTCCGGTCGAAGGGTGGACTGAGAGTACGGATTACGAAGCGCAAATAAACACGATGGTCGGGGTGGTGAGTTGTGTGCGTTGCTCTCCTGGACCGTCCAAACTTTCTTCCCAGAGTACAGCAAGGCATTGCTTCATGACAGTAAGCATGCTTTTGGTGGTATCTTGGGTTAGTCATTGGGTGTTTGGTACATGCTGGACATTAATCTGCAGATAGAGCCCTTCCAGACTTGACCATAGCAGGGCATAACTCCAAGACAGTAATCATGCCTTTAGTGATATCATATGTTAGTCATAAGGTGCTTGGTACATGATGGACACCATTCTACAGATAGACACCTTCCAGATCAGATCATAGCAGAGCAGAACTCCAAGACAGAAAGCATGCTTTAGCGATGTCTTAGATAAGTCATTGAGTATTACATGATGGACATTATTCTGCAGACACCTTGCAGACTAGACATGAGCAGGGCATAACTCCAACACAGTAAGCATGCTTTTGGTGATATCTTGGGCTAGTCATTGGATACTTGGTACATGATGGACATTATTCTACAGATAGAAAACTTAAAAATCAGACCATAGCAGGCTGTAACTCCAAGATATTAAGCATGAGTTTGGTGATATCTTGGGTTAGTCAATGGGTGTTTGGTACATGATGGACATTAGTCTGCATCTGACACCTTCCAGATCAGACCATAGCAGGACATAACTCCAAAACAGCAAGCATGCCTTTAGTGATATCTTGGATAGGTCATTGAGTAGTACATGATGGACATTATTCCTTCCATATCAGACAATAGCAGGGCATAATTCCAAAACAGTAAGTATGCCTTTAGTGATGTCTTGGATTAGTCATTGGGTGTTTGGTACATGATGGACATTATTCTGAAGAACTTCAAGACAGTAAGCATGCCTTTAGTGATATCTTGGATAAGTCATAGACACCTTCCAGACCAGTTTTCTTCGACTCATACTGGGCAGCATTTGATGATCTACAGCACCACTGTTCTGAGTTCTACAGATCCCTTTGAATTACAGACTCGAAGGTAGATGATAAGGCTATTGAAAAAGATCAATTATGGGTTCTGGGACGGTCCAGTTGTTCTCTTTGATGATCGACTTACTGTTTGTCGACTTTTTCTTGTTGAAATTATAAAAGATGGTGATAAAATACATAACAAAATAGGTAAATAAATAAACTAAATAAACAGATAAATAGATAACTACATACATAAATTGGATTAAACAAACAATAAAATGATCTTCTTCATGCCACGTCACAAGCGGAATCGAAAATCAATCAATCAAATGCAGAAATCACTTCCCATCGACGCATCGATCCATCCATCCGTCCAGTGATTTCGTGATCCGATCCACTCAATTTTAAATAACAGGCGCACGGTTACCACAAGGGAAGAGAGAGAGAGAGAGAGATCGATCTGATCGAGGCTGATAAGCGACACCGGTGCGATTGCTAACCTCGACCGCTTATTAAATCATCGACCGCTAATGACCACGCCGCCTGATTGGGTGGCGCTGCCCGGCGCAGTGCGATTGCACCGTGCCACCCTCGGCTCTAATTGAACGAGCCCGGCCCGGACACTACAAAGTACTTTCCCGAGTGCGCGCCCGCTCCTGCCCGGGAAGGGAGTTCGTAACCTGCGGTTTTCGGGCTGTTCACCCGGGCCTGGGGCCCTGCAGCGATCCAATGCACCCGGTGGCGGTCCGGTTCAAGGCCGTCCCGGCTGTGAGTGACCCGACATCCGAACCGTCACATGTCGATCCCTGCCCGGTGGCTGCCAGGAGCGGCAACCTTCACGACGGACGTGACAGGCCCGCGTCGCGCACGGGAACTATGCAAAACTCGCGAAAGAAAAAGGCTGCCCAAACCGAGCCCCAAGCAAGGGTGAGGTGCGAAATTGCACACGCGTTATTAATGATCATATTAGCGTGCCGAGCAGCGGGCAGCGGGCAAAGGGCAACGCCGCGTTGACAGATGTAATAATCTTTTAAAAGCTTGTTGAGAAAAATGTGTTGCGCTAATTAATGTCCAGGGTGGGTGGGGAGGCCGGGGTCGGAACCTCTTTACCGCCCGGTAATGTACCGGGCGTGGTAAAACAAAAAGCAAAGCCCAAATCCGCACCGGTTTAGGTGCGTCGCGTACATTCACCGGGCGCACTTCCGCCATCGGCACATTCTCCGCGAGGCGCAACGACGCTCGGACGGATGTTTATGTCTTTGTGGCTGCTTTTACGCTCCTTGTTTCGGTGCGAGCGAGCGAGGACAGCGGACAGCAATAAAAGCACGCCGATGCGGTTGACATCGTGATCGATGCAGGTGAACGCCGCGCTGGTCAAAGGGTAACTGCATGAGTGAGGTCTTAATTCTAGGCATATTACAGCGAGGGCGCATAACAGATTGCCGCAATTAGCCTTAATCGTACGTATATTGATAATAATGATAACACTAATAATGCGTTTCCTCATCGGCCGGGCGCGGTCTGTGGGTATTGGAAATGACATGTATTCATCGCTTGTTTGCTCATGCCGGCGGTGGCGAAGAAAGTGCGTGCCGCCGGGTGGGTGGCACGCAGCTCAGCTGCAGGAGACGATGAATAATAGCAATACTGGGACTATAAATCATTTTCAGTCGGGCTACCCTTCAAGACTACTCACACGATCGCTGGAAGCAAACCCAGGAGGCCAAGTTTCTGGATTACACCGAACTCCAAACAAAATCTCAGAACCTGCCGATCATCTCAACACCTCGCATAATAAATATAAAGAAGAACTAGAAGAAGACGAAGCTAATTACAATTCATCACAATCTCTCAAAAAAAAAAGTCTATTCAAGTTCTAGACTCCACGAACGAACCGAGCTTTGTGAATTTACATATTTTTCATATTTATGACTCTTGGGAGATCCAAGATTTTGTTAAGATCCTTAAATCGCTAGAATTTGATTAATCTCCAAAACTTCCTACGAAGATCTTCGTGATCTTCGGAGATACATCAGTTTTTATGAAGATTGGGATGTTGAAGATTTTGTAAGGATTATAAAATCTCTAAAATTTGATTAATCTCCAAAACTTCCTACGAAGATCTTCGTAATCTTCGGAGATATATGAGTCTTCATGAAGTTTGGGATGCTCAAGATTTTGTTAGAATTCTAAAATCTCTAAAATTGGAATCATCTCCAAAAATTCCCACGCAAATCTTCGGAATCTTTGGAGATTAATCAATCTTCATTAATCTACAACAGCTCATGAATCTCCGAAAACTCATGAACCTGTATTTATTATTATTATTATTATTATTATTTATTGTTTCCAATTGTTTGCCACAAGGGCTATACAAAGGCAATATACGTCAATACATATTATATCTAGATAGTTATAAAACACTAAGGATAAATAAAAGGATAATGACAGGAGTGGGTAATTTGAACGATTCAGATTCATCCATCCTCTAGAACGATTCATTCAGATCCCATTCAGATTTACTTTCCCCATAGCTTTGATGTCCTTTTCCTGCTGTATTCTGTTCCATTCCTTTATTCTGTACATCCCCACTCTTCTGTTCCGCCCTGATCCACGCTCTTATTATATCGATTAGTATTGGAACTTAATATAGACAATTTGTACAAAGTCTTCCGAAGTGATGGCAGAACTTCAAGCGCCAGTAGGACCCTAGAGATGCCTCGTGCCGATGAAATCTTCCAAGAAAGGCACTCGGGAACTAGATAGACAAAATGCAAATCAAGCGGGCATACGAGTTTGGCGGTTTGGAAGAATGGCCTTCGAGGTGAGAATTTGAAATTCCAATTGCTGCATTATGCTCGATAACGTGCGCGGCAGGATATACTGACTGAAAGCAGGCTAAACACGGAAGTAGCTCTGTTCTTCTCTTGAGCAATGAAGTTCTATAACACTAACAATACTAGCTATACTAATAAAAATAAGGATCTAATGCTACTACTAGTAGTGAACGATTCGTTAATACTTGTTTGTAGAGAACTTCCACGCGATTGATACGGAGCACGGGCGGAACTGCTGCACTGGCAGGTGGAAGCCAACCTGAAGGGCGACAGTAAACAGATAAAATAGAAATCAAGCCAGTCTGCTTAGATGCAGCCGTGCATGGTACCAAGGCCTCGCCCGTGCCGAAAGCCCCCGATCGGGGTTCGGGTTCGGGCCCGCTTCGGCCGCAGCATTCGTCATCTCGGAGCCGGCCCCGGAGCGGGAGCTTATAAGTATGGGGCTGTCGGTGGTTCGGTCTGTCAGTGGCGCGGTGACTTGCAGAGCTGATAGAAGGCCAGCAGCGCAGAAGAAGGGTGTGCGTCCGTGTCCGCGTGTGTTCGTGTGTTCGTGTGCCCGGTAGAGAATCGTTCTGGCGTAGCAGTAGTGCAACGTATCAACCTGGTCCCTGGTGTGCGCGCAGGTGAAGTGTTGCGTGCGATCGTTCCCGAAAAGAGAGAGAAAAAAGAGCTCAACTCCACCGTACAGCCGTCAGCTATCAATCGCAGCCGCTCAAACCGCCTACGATGGAGGGCCTGCTCGGCGGTAGCCTGCTGCTGGCGAAGCTGTCCAAGCTGTTCACGCTGTTCTCGCCCGTCACGCTCCTGCTGCTGACGGCGGTGTCCGGCGCGATCTACGCGTACAACCGGCGCCGGGCGCACGTCGTGCGCGCGATCGACAAAATTCCCGGCCCGGCCGGTCTGCCCATCATCGGCAACACGCTGCACATCAACGTCGACCACGATGGTAAGCAGGCTCCCGGCAGGCTCCCGACCTTCACATTCGGCTTTCGGTGTCACCCGAAAAAAAAGAAGAAAACAAAAACACCGCTCACGGTCACTTCCTTAATACCCGGCCGGGCTTCCACTTCCTGGTCGGCGCGAAGACGCTAATCTGCTGCCCAAACACGAGGCGGAGGCTGTGTGATACGAGCGCGCCCGGGGCACAACCTTCGCCCGGGCTGTGTGTTGATTGTGTGATTTTAGGGTGGCTTTGACTTGACCGGTTCCGGTCAATCGCTTCGAGATTTGCGTGCGTGCGTGCGTGCGTGCCCGCTCCAAACGAGCCGAAGCGGACCATTTTAATTTCAAATCAAACACACACCGGGGAGGGCCCGAAGCAGAGGAGGTCAAAAACAGGCGGCAAACTCGTCTCTTTGTGGGGCAAGATGTTTTTTTTTTGTTTTGTTTTTCGTTGCTTTCATCTCACTCTACCCCTTGGTTTGGGTTTGACATAGTTTCGCGTGCTTCGTTATGCGGCGCGCTGCTTTCGTCATCATCGCCCGTTCGCTTGGACGAAATTCACACGACAAAAAACAACTAATATTAATTACGTTTTAATCGGAACACACGTTGTGTTGTCCTCTCAAAACACGGCCGAGCGAGGCGTTCAAAATAAAGTCGAAAATTGCAACCAAAACGGAACCGACGCAACGCCGAAAAATCGAAAGACTCACCGGCGACGCAACAAGCGACGAACCCGACCGTACCGGCGCGAATCGCCGGGCGGATGGTCAAGGTGAAAGCAATTACGCGGCAAGTGGCGCGCACTTGCACTTGCCATTGCGCTACGCCCTACGTTTCAAGTTGAACGATTTTGGGGCCATTTTCACTGTCAGGGTTTCCCGCCCGCGGGTGTACCAAGCCAAGGCGAGGCGAGCGTATCTTTTGGTTTTCTTTTCCGAGCGAAATTAGAAGGGCTTCCGCTCGGTTTGGTGAGCGTGCCCCCCCCCCAGGCCAGATTGCAGAGTGATTGATCGCTTTTTTTTATTATTTTGCGGACGTTTTCTTCATCGGGTTACGGTGTCACTGGCGAGCGTAACACACTCCTGTTTCTTCGACCTTTTTTTTCCAAAAATGCCTCACCAAGGGTGTTGCATCATTCAGGTTGCAGGCTGGCGGCACCAGACCTAATCATGTTTTGCTGCCCCGCTCTAAGCCCGTTCGAACGCACAACTTTCGGCACAACTGTTGCCTTTCGCAAGATCGCGCAGCCTCCTCCCTTGGGCTCGGCACAAACGAGCATTTTTGTCTTTTTTTTTCGTTGTTATTTTGCGTCAGCGCGACGCTTTTGTGTGTGTGTGGGGTGTCTAGATTCCGTCTCTCCGGTCCGAACGATCTCGCTTTGATCGATCGGTGTTTTTCGGGGCTGCTTCGTCCGATAGCGAAACAAGCTGCATCCTGCGCCAGCGGGCCAACCCACTCCACCGTCGTTTCGAGCTTCAACTAACCTTCCAAGGTGGCATGACATAACAGGTGGTTCGGTGGCGGGTTTCGTGTGACGACGACAGTTCTTTACGAAATTGTGTTGCCTTTTGTTCGGCAGCGGGAGAACGCTCGTCTCAATCTCGGCGCGACGCTGTCGCTCGTTAAATGCTAAGTTTAATTAATCGAATTCATTAAAACGACTGATGGGCGTCGTTTGTCAAACACAAAGCGCCTCTATCCGCATCGCAACTAAGCGTTTGTACTAGAAACCATTAGGAAACGTTTTGAAGACATTAATTTCTGGCGTTGGAGGCATTATTTTCAGTCTTTAGCTATGTAGTTTTACAACCGAACGCTTGTTTTGTATCGTGACAAATATTATTAATTCCATCACAATGATTTTCAAGACATCAGGAAAGCAGGCATCATTATTCTTATATCGGTGCAGCGTTTCACACCTCAACTCAAGAGTTTCCAAGAAATTTGGCTGAACGTCTAAAAAAGTTCATCAAAAATGAAGCAACATAAAAAAAAAATCTCTTTCGGACACCTCCACGTGTTGCTGTGAAAATCTCTGTAAAACCCAAACGAACCCAAACCCGGCCACCTGCTTAGCGGTTGCGCTGATGTCATTTTCCCCCATTTTCCAAACCATCGCGCCCACAGCCCTTCCAGCCGGTGGTGGAAAAGTGTTGCGAAAGTTTCACACGCTCACACACAAAAAAAGGTCTCCGATGGTGACCGACTCGTTTTCCCGGCATGTCTTGCGCAAGCTAGCCGTTGCGCAACGCGGACTTTTCAGCAAATTCGCCCTCCACCTCCGAAAATCTACTACGACTGCATCACACGCTCGAAGGGGGAAAAGTAATCAAGTGGATCGTATCGAGCGGGACCGGATCGAATCTCGCCGCGTACGTGCGTCATCCCCGACTTCATCTCTGCCTCTGTTCTGTTGTTCTATTGCAGAGATTTTCAACCGCATCATCGCCATCCGGAAGCTGTACGGGCGCATCCAAGGGTTCAGCCGGGCGTGGAACGGCCCGCTGCCGTACGTGATGATCTCCAAAGCGAGCGCGGTCGAGGTAGGTGCACCTTTGGGTATTATCACCGTCCGGCCTCGACATTCGGGCGCGGTCGGCTCGGTTGATTAAATAGACACGCCGGCGCTAACACGACGCGCAAGGTCGCCGGGGTCGCCGCTGCTTGCTTCCGAAAATAGAGCCACGAAAATAGCTACCGAAATTGCTCCCGATTTATAGCATCCAGCGCGATTTATGGCAGCGACAATGCGAGCTTTATCGTAAAAAGCAACCTTCTCCGGCCGTAATCGACCTTACCCGGGCCGGCCGAACTTCACCATTGAGCACCCGACGCGGGGCAGGGGCTGTAAAGTTTCGATTATATAAAAATGAGGAGTCTTCTTCGTTCTGGTTTAGAAGGTTTGTAAGTTTCCGATGCAGTCGAGAAGGTCGTGAGCGATTCCATCTCAATAATGGCTGCTCTCGTCTGCCTCAACACGAGCTACAAGGTATTGGAATTGATTTTTGGATAGTTTGTGCATAAAAATGCTATTTTCTACTCCATTGAAGAACTCCCGAGGAAAGTGGCTCTTATTGCTGATAATACCAGTACAAGCTTGTTTGTGTGGGTAGTATACGTAAATTGGATGAAAATGACGCGCCAAGTCGTCCAGGAAGCAAACGATATCGTTAAGAAATTAGAGCCAAAAAACAAAAAGCCTATTTCAGGCAGGACTTGGTCTGGATCATCTAGTTCCCATAAGTTTTATAGTACAAGCATGTTTGTGTTGGTACTATACGTAATTTTGATTAAAATGACGCGCCACGTCGTCCATGAAGCAAACGATATCGTTAAGAAAGTAGAGTCAAAAAACAAAAAAGCCTATTTTAGGCAGGACTTGGTCTGGATCATCTAGTTCCCATAAGTTTGACAATACAAGCTTGTTTGTGTTGGTACTATACATAATTTGGATTAAAATGACGCGCCAAGTCGTCCAGGAAGCAAACAATATCGTTAAGAAATTAGAGCCAAAAAACAAAAAGGCCTATTTCAGGCAGGACTTGGTCTGGATCATCTAGTTCCCATAAGTTTTATAGTACAAGCATGTTTGTGTTGGTACTATACGTAATTTTGAATAAAATGACGCACCAAGTCGACCAGGGAGCAAACGACATCGTTAGAAAATTATAACCAAAAA
>KB672913.1:2064152-2096542 GCA_000349145.1 Anopheles dirus | reverse complement strand
TTATACAGTTGGAAAGGATATAACAGTTTTATTTGCTATTTGGGATGTTTGGATGACTGCACACTCTGTGTTTCCATTTCAAGGAAAGTAGTATTTTTTTCGATGTAGCCCCTAAAAGCAAAAATCAATTTTTATTCAATCTTAGCACATAGTTAGGTTAAACCAATAATATATTTATCTAAGAACGCATACCCAATCAAGGAGATATATAGGAGGTGTAGTCATAGCGATCGACCGTTTTTTTAGCACACAATTTAACCTCAGCTGTCAAAACGGCTCAAAACGGCTGTGTAGTGGGACAGAGAACACACACGTTCGGTACAATTTTGACAACTGTGGTCAATCCCCGTTTCACTTTTTCACGACGACCAAATGTTCTAGATGTCTACACCTCCTATATATCTCCTTGTACCCAATCATTAACTCGTTTCACCCATTCTTTGAATATCGTTTTCCGAGCAAAGACATTCTTGGTTTCTTGGTGGTTTAGAGCATCGATGTCTATAAAAAAGGATAAATGGCACAGTATTTTGCATTCGTTCTTGAACAGTTCCCAGAATTACAAGATTTTTTCTCGTTCAATCAAGAAATCCTTCCACACATTCATGAAATGTGGAATGATTTCATTATTGAGACCTGTGTCATTGCTCCGTCGTATGCGATTTGATCGGATGTGCTGTCAGAATTTTGTATGGGATTTGACAGATAACATCGAACGTGCGATTTCGTCGTACGACGAAATCCAAATCGTTTGATTCCATCGCATCGTCGCATGTGATTTTATCTGTCAAATTGAACTCACTTATACAAACCCAAAATAGGTTCTGTTTATTTACATGTATCAAATTCATTAAAAAAAATCGCATAATAGTCGGATTAGCAATTAAACCACCATCCGAATAGCATCCGACAAAATCACATGCGACGGAGCAATGACATTACCCTCAGTGGGAAAATTCTTGTAACTCTGGGAACTGCTCCAGAATGGATGAAAAATGCTGTAAATAGTTATTTCCATTTCTTGGCTAACAGTTGTGATAAATTGTTCTGAATTATTTTTAGTGTAAAAAAACATACACTGCAAAATATTGGTCAACTCATCTCAACAATTGAGAATGGTTAGAAGGATTTCATCATGGAGTGGGACGATTTCAACTATGGGAACTGTTCAAGAATGGATGAAAAATGCTGTAACAATCGCGATCGTTAAGAAAACATCGATAATCCCATTTGTAAAACTCAAAACGAATATGGCGTCCACATGTTATTTATGGCAAAACATTCCGGAATATATTTTTAAAGTGCTCGGCAGGAGAACTGTCAACAAAAAATTCAACATGGTGACAATTTATCGTTCGGGTTCTGTTCGTCTGTGTTCGGCTTGTGTTCGGCCGCGTTCGGCCAGTGTTCTTTCAATTTTTCAGTCACTCCCTCTGGCGGCGAACTCTAGAACATGGAATATTTGAGGGGTGGAACCCCCCTTCGCCCATAAACGACCGTGTTTCATCCATTCAGTGCCGGTTTTTTAAACCTCTCAATGTCCGGTACCTTCTTTTTCTCGTGACGAATGAATTTTTTGTTCTAAACACATGAAAAAATAAAACACCTCGGTACAAGTGAAAAAAGCCCATCATCGCCGAAAAAAGTAAAGCATCGTCGTCGGAAGCAACCATCCTAGAACGCCTTCATCTTCACCGCCGCAAGCTAAAACACATGAAATACGGCATCTAGTTGGTCCGGATAGTTGCACCCGTGAATTTCCATATCGTGCAGTGCAGGTTCATTGGATTCTGTACAGATTTCACCATTGGCCATCACGATAAAAAGTCACTTTGCACCTTCACCCGTGGATCGAATTTGTCGTGCGTGATAGGAAATGGTCGGCATCGTTATCGCAAGTGCTATTCGCGTTCACTTCACAGTAATGTTTCCAATCGGTCACTAATGTAGTAATTCGCCCAGTGCAAACAAATGTCGAAGAAGCCGCCGCCAGCCCACAGTTGCTAACATTTTTCATCCTCCGTGCTGCTCCTTTGATGGTTTTCCTCAAGTGTGCTACTGATGTGTAATGTTTGTCCGTGAATTAATTGCTTGAACCATATAGCAGAAAACTCGAGATATGTGAACGCTTTGTGTTTTCGCTTAGAGACCTTTTGATTTAGCTTTGCATATCAACCTCGTGTGCCAGCGAATTAATTACATTACGCACCATCTTGCATCTCCGCGATTGTCCTGTTGGCACAAGATATGGTAACAACCAAGAACGATGAAAAGTAAATCCAGAAACTCTTTAACAAACGGCAGTGGTAATAGTAGTAGTGGTAGTGGCAGCGATAATTACGCCAACGGGAGCTCCTATGGGTCCGCAGCGGCAGCAATGGCTGGCACGGGAGGGCCGGCTGGTGCCTCCGCTGGGCCCATGAATGGCAAGCATCAGCACTCCTCGCCTAGCGTTGGCGGTGCAGGAAATGCTCATGGCGGATCTACATCCTCCGGCGATGCCGGGGCATCCGGGATGGGTGCTGATTATGAAAACCACCAGCAGCAGCAGCAGCAGCAGCAGGAGCAGCCGGTGATCAACCACCATAGCCATCAAAATAATCGCAACCATCTGTATCAGCAGCAAAAGCTGGGTGGCAACCGACCGCATATATCGCTGGACAAGTGCGATGATTTCCAATTCAATGTTCCACCGGAAGCTCCCGTTTTTGAGCCGTCGGAGGAAGATTTCAAAAATCCTCTCGTCTACATCAACAAGATACGTCCGATGGCAGAAAAGTATGGAATTTGCAAAATTCGACCCCCAAGCGTAAGTGTATTCCTTTGTTTATTTGTGCCATTTTTTTGTTCACTTTATTAAATCTATAAAAAGGCTTGCTACGTCAGCGCGTCCATATTTGCGTGACAAATAAAAAATAGGTTTATTGGCAAACTAGCCACCAGTAGTCTACCACGTTGCTAGGGAACTGTGCACGGTGCAAGTGTGTGTAATATTATGAAAAAAACATAAATAAATAAATCCATTAATTCACCTTCCCTTTTATCGATTTACTTCCATCTTTCGTACCCTTTCTTGGTTGACTGCCACCCTTCGTAGTCCTGGCAGCCTCCCTTCACCGTGGATGTAGAGAAACTAACCTTTACACCACGCATCCAGCGGCTGAACGAATTGGAGGCGGAAACACGAATCAAACTGAACTTTCTCGATCAGATTGCAAAATTCTGCGAGCTACAGGGCACGACTCTGAAGATACCGATGGTGGAACGGAAACCGCTCGATCTCTACACTCTGCATAAGATCGTCAACCAGGAGGGTGGCTTGGAGCTGGTGACAAAAGAGCGCAAATGGTCGAAGATAGCGTGCCGTATGGGCTACCAGCAGGGTAAGAGCGTCGGGTCGAATCTGCGTGCTCACTACGACCGTCTGCTGTACCCTTTCGACGTGTACCGTTCGGGGAAGGTAGTCGATTTGGCAAATATAGATCCGGAGCCTTCGGAAGATTGCGAGTACGAACCGCACTGTATCGAGTCCCGGCAGCAGGTTCAACCTCCCATGGCGGTTACGGCTCGCCGTTCACAACGTTTCGCGCAGCAGCAGAGCAACAGCAGCAAGCCTTCGTCGACGGCAGGAAGTAGCGCTGGCGGAAGTGTTCGCGGATCCTCAGATGAAATGTCGCCCGGCAAGAAGGAGCTGCGACACAGGAACATGCTCGAGTTTGCCAGTAAGCTCGCCGCCGTTGCGCGAGATCAAGCTGCGGCAGCGGCTGCTGCGACGAATGGCGCAGGATCGAAGGACGAAAAGAGTGCGGTTGTAGGTGGCGGAACGCATGGCTATGATCCGATGGCGAAGTACATCTGCCACATGTGTAATCGGGGCGACGTCGAGGAGTCGATGCTGCTGTGCGATGGGTGTGATGCGTCGTACCATACCTTCTGTCTGATGCCACCATTGCAGGACATTCCGAAGGGCGACTGGCGTTGTCCGAAATGTATCGTCGAGGAGAATTCGAAGCCGGTGGAAGCGTTCGGCTTTGAGCAGGCGCAACGCGAGTACACGCTACAGCAGTTTGGCGAGATGGCGGACCAGTTCAAGTCGAACTACTTCAACATGCCGGTCCATCTCGTACCGACCGAGTTGGTAGAGAAAGAGTTTTGGCGCATAGTGTCCTCCATCGACGAGGACGTAACGGTCGAGTACGGTGCCGATCTGCATACAATGGACCACGGCAGTGGCTTCCCGACGAAGGCTTCACCGTATCTTACGTCGAGCGACCAGGAGTACGCAGAATCTTGTTGGAACCTCAACAATCTACCCGTGCTGGACGAGTCCATTCTTGGCCACATCAACGCGGACATCAGCGGCATGAAGGTGCCGTGGATGTACGTCGGCATGTGCTTTGCCACGTTTTGCTGGCACAACGAGGATCACTGGAGCTATTCGATCAACTATCTGCACTGGGGCGAACCTAAAACGTGGTACGGTGTGCCAGGTAGCCGAGCGGAAGAGTTCGAGCTGGCCATGAAATCGGCCGCCCCGGAGCTGTTCCACTCGCAGCCGGACTTGCTGCACCAGCTGGTGACGATTATGAATCCAAACATTCTGATGAACGCCAACGTACCCGTCTTCCGGACGGATCAGCACGCGGGCGAGTTTGTGGTGACATTCCCGCGGGCGTACCACGCCGGCTTCAACCAGGGGTACAACTTTGCCGAGGCGGTCAACTTTGCGCCGGCCGATTGGATGAAGATGGGACGGGAATGTGTCAATCATTACTCGAAACTGCGGCGGTACTGTGTCTTCTCGCACGACGAACTCGTCTGCAAGATGGCGCTGGAACCAGACCGGCTGAATTTGGGCATTGCAACAGCGTGCTACATCGACATGGCGGAGATGGTGGACACGGAGAAGAAGCTGCGAAAGAATCTCCTAGAATGGGTAAGCAACTTCGGGAATGAAGCAGTTGGCTGCAAATGAAGATGAGGATGAATCCAACGTTTGTTTATTTTCTTTTGTTTTTTTTTCTCCATTTGCCAGGGTGTTTCAAATGCTGAACGGGAAGCGTTCGAGCTGCTGACTGACGATGCTAGACAATGCGAAATCTGCAAGACGACCTGTTTCCTTTCCGCCGTCAACTGCAAGTGCACCAAGAACCTAGCCTGTCTGCGACATTTCGCCGAGTTGTGCGAATGTCCACCGGAAAACCATACCCTCAAGTATCGGTACACACTGGACGAGCTACCGCTGATGGTACAGAAGCTGAAGGTAAAGGCAGAGTCGTTTGAGAAGTGGCTGTTCCGCGTGCGTGACGTGCTCGATCCATCCGTCGCCAGCTGCATTACGCTCGAGGAGCTGCAAAGCATCGCCCACGAGGCTGAGAGTCAAAAGTTTCCTAACAGCGTTATTTTGGAGCGTTTGAATCTGTCCATACTGGAAGCGCAGAAGTGCATTACAGTCATTCAGCAGCTCGATATCAATAAGATACGTACGCGCACACGCAACTCGTTGGAATGTGCCAAGTACAAGCTGACGATGGATGAGCTCGAGCTGTTTATCAATGAGATCAACAATCTGCGCTGCGTTATCCGCGAGGGCGACAGTGTGCGGGAGCTGCAGCGCATCGGCCAGGATTGGTTGCGACAGGCAGACAAAGCGTTGAAGTTACGCTTCAAGGACACAAACGTGCAGCAGCTCAATCAGCTAATTGAGGAGGGTAACGCGCTTTGCATCGAGCTGCCGCAGATTGCGGAACTGAAGGATCGGCTGACGCAGTACAAATGGTACCGGGAGGTGCGAACATTGCGTGAAAACACGGTCGACCGATTGTCGCTGGAGGACATCAAAAAGCTCATAAACGAAGGTATGCGAATACTACCACACACAGTATTAGAGAAAGAGCTGTCACAGTTGCACGGTATCATGCTGCAGGTAAGTTACATACATAGGTGTGTGCGTGTACGATTTTCATTAAATGTTTAAACTTATTTCCCCCTTAACAGATTGTTGATTGGGAGCAATCGGCCAATCAGTGCTTCAAAACGGAAACGCAGCACAAGATCAGCGAAATCGACAATCTGCTGGAGCGTGCGCAAAACATCGAAGCATTCTTGCCACTGGCCGGTCAACTGAAGGACGTACTCCACAAGTCGAAGGAATGGCTGCATGCGATCGAAACACTGGAGAGTAGCAAAAACTACAACTTTTTCCACACGCTCCAGAACCTGGCTAACAGGGCGAAGCTGCTGCCGGTCGAGATGGAGAGCAAGTTGCTGTGCGAAACGATCTTTGGAACAACGACGGCTGGCGGTAGTTGCTACAATCGCACCGGCGGTCAGATGTTGCTGTTCAATTCGATGGGCTTCATCGGCGCTAGTGGCGACGAATGGCGCAACAAATCTGCCTCCTCGCCGTCAACGTCGCTGAAGCGGAAGCGGAACGGATCCATAACGAGCCTGGACGATCCAGTAATCCCTGCCAGTGGAATGGAAACAATTATGAAGAAGATCAAAGAGGACAGTGGCATTGGCGAGCAGGATAAGAGGTTACTGCGTGCGAAACTACTGCTGGACTGGAATGAGTCGGAGCAGGGCAGTGACGAACATATGCTTGGCAGATATGACGGCGTCCAGGAGAGGCAGCAGCAACGAAATCGATCAAATAACAATAGCTGTGACGTAGTGTATCATTGCGCAAAGTGCTACGAGATGGTGGCCAAGGCCAATGTTTTGCGAAAATATCGTCATAAACAGCATCATCATCACTGTCGGCATCACGAAAGGCACAGTCGGGTGGTGGCGAAGCAGGAACCAAACCATCCGCCAGCGATCACCGGCAGTCTATCGTCGCTGGAGCAGTTGTTGCAAATAAAAACTCTTACCGAGGAAGATTTTCGCGTTGAAAACAGCGCCAACGGAACGGACGCGGCCGATGAGGGCGGAAGTAGTTTCGATGATTTTTCGTTGAAATTTGGCGACCATTATGACGGGGAAGACGAACCGGAAGACGAGGAGGCCGCCGACGAAGTGAAAGCGGAAGAGGACGAGGAGGATGAGGACGAAGAGGTAACGGCCGGATTGGATGGACAGCTTGGGCGGAATGGGTGCCATGGGTGCAAACCACCAGAGCCGGAGCATGAACGAGAACAGCTGTTCATCACCTGCAGTGGCGGTCGAATAAAGGCCGAACCAATGGACAACGATGGTGAAGGCCGCATGGCGACAAAGGACGAGAAAGCGGAACCAAGATCCCGGAGCAGTGTGAAAAGCGCTGGCGGTGGTGGTGGGATAGGTGCAAACGACGCGAGTATTTGCACCACCGAGAGTACTAGTCAATCGTTTGAAGCGCTATCCGGGAACCACGGAAGTCGGCATTCCAACGGGGGCAGCATCGGTACCTCTACAAATGCCACCGCTACGTTGCACACGCAACACGAGCAACACCAACAGACGACTAATCATCAGCACGCGGCAAACTTATGATGATGAAGCAGATATCGGTTCGTCCATGGTGGTGAAGATTGTTGAGCGGTTGAGATCAAGCGTGACATACCCTGCGCTTGACGGACACTGAACTGACAACGGAACACAATTGTGTTGGTATACTCCGCGTGGAAAGTATGCGACCATTGGATTGTAGTAGGGTGTGAAAGGTCCCGAGAGAAACAACATAGAAAACGGCCCACCTGATAATTATTATCCTCTTGCGATGGATGTGATGCTGAGAAAAAAAAACAAACAGAACAAAGCCAGAAGTGGATGGATTGATCCGGTAGATGTGGTTAAATTAAATTAAGCATTAGCTCTTTTTTCGTAGTTGATAAGGTTTTGGAGCAAAAACTCGGGTTCGCATTGAGTTTGAGGAATAGTTGCTCAGATTGCAGTAAAATCCCGGAAGGTCGTAGCCGTAGCAGACGATCCCGGATGATTATTCCCCGATTGTTTTGAACAGCTCTGCTTGTATAGTGCCGCGCAGAAGGAAGTAGTAGTAGTAGAAGTTCTAGAGATGTGGTAAAAGTAGATGAATGCTAGGTAGATCTGGAAGTGGGTAGATCGCCAACGTTCGACCTTCTTACGGTATTTTGATACTCGTGTTTGTTCTTGGGCTGTACTGGAGCAAGAACATAACAATAGCTATCGGAAGGGGAAAGCGATTGATAGTGACTAGACATTCATTATGTATTTAAACAAATGTACGCATATTTACCAGATAACTGTTGCTACTGCTGCCGCTGTTGCTACTGATATGTGATGATGCGTGTTTCCAATACATTGTGAATCCCCTATTTGCTGCTCCATTTGTTTTCTTTTATGTTTTGTGTCAGTGTGCGAGTGTGTGCGTCTTTTCTTCGAGGATTAATCTTAGATGGTCAAGAATGCTTTTGGGGTTTTATTGTACAAATTATAAAAAATACACAGTTTGTCAGACCATCCAGATGCCGTGACTGTGCAATTTTCGATTGTTCGAACGAATGAATAGTTTGGGTATTATCATTTGCGGAATTGTCTGTACTGGCGGAGCGTCTGGAACTATGATCCTGGATAAAGGCATACAGCCGTAGATCTCCATAAAAAGGCTTTTCATAGCCATTAGTCGTCCCACAGGATTCAGCCAAGCATATAAGAACAGTTGTGTTATACAAAGATAATTCGGTTGCAGCTAGTTCTTTACGCCACAACACACTCATACTTCCATGCGGTGGAATTCTTTTGTGTACTATTGCTGTACCATGTAACGGTAGCGACACATACATTATGCAGCTTTGTTTCGTTCTAGTAATAAAATAAAAAAAAACACAGTTTATTCTGGTTGTTTGAAAATTTGTCACATGTTTAGTAATGTATCACAACGGAAAGCAGTTCAGTTATAAATTATTAACGATACGTATGCAATTGATGTTTATTGAAGGCATATTTCATTCACATTTCTTCAACATACTGCAGATATTTCTGTATATATGCTTATTTCCAAACGTTTTTTGTGCTGGACATGCAACTAGAGAATACATCCTTTTACAAGGTACTCGTCTCGTTTAACATTCATACATAAAAAGTACGAATAATTCTGAAACAGTCTGGTTTGGGTTGAATAGAACGCCAATAAACCGTTCGTTTAGTACATCCTTATCATGTTAGGCATGACCCCACAGGTCGTTATTCGAAAACGAAGAAGTAAAAATGTTTTCCAAAAAAGAATTGTTTTTGAAGTGTTAGAATTTTGACTTTGCTTGTGGTATGCGCTAGAGCGTTTTCTGCAAAGATTTAACGAACGCCTGAGAAATGCTTCATCTCTTAATTATTGATGGGAAGTTATAACATTAAATTTATTGAAGCAATATACCATCTATCCATATGCCATTCCTTCAGGGTTAGAACAACCTACCGTTTTCACCATGTGTTACTGATGTTAAGTATTTTGTTAGCAATATATATTTTTCCTCGTTGGTACTACATTTGTTCTGGTATCTTGACTCAATTATATCGCATTTTAATGGTCAGTCCGCCACGTCCGTAGTTTTGACAGGTCCGATCGTGCGACACTATTGCTCAAATCGCTTAAAGCTGTAGTTTTGAAGAATTCATTCAGAAAACATCTCGGTCTATGAGATGGTGTGATGGAGGATTCACATGACACACACAACCACACAACCTCTACTGTCGTGCAAACAGCACGGTAATATATTTAGCTATAATAACAGATGAGGAGTACAGTTTAGATTGTGTGATATTTTCACCATTTGAAGTGGAGGTTCTAATTCTTCCTATATTATGGCTATGGTTCAACTATCTTCCCAAGCTGATTGAAACTAACATTTCTACCTTACATTAAACGTGTTAAATTACACTTCATTTTCTTTATTACATGATGTTTAAATGCGCTTATAGGAAACAAAGCCTATAGCGGAAACTAGCTTCATCGTGATGATGATGATGAGAAATGGAAGATGGGAATTCCGAAGTACTGATATGTGTATATTACAGCCAGTCGAAGCACGTTGGTTGGTTTTCAAATACCTTCCATCACAAGAACTACCTAATCGCCAAAAATATGGTAGAAAAGACATCCTTGTCATCCGAACATAAAAAATGAAATGATTTATTGATATATTGACAACATACATAGTTTTATCTCCATGACTATTTAGAGTAAGTGTACGGTTGATATTGAAACAGGGTAGTAGGACAGAACAAAACAAACAAACGTTGTTCAAACTTATTTGGGATAACTAACAGTTCGTTCGCGATGTTTGCTCACAAAGGTGATCGGAGCGCATCAGCTGCTTCGTATGGAGCGCTTGTGCAATATTACCCTAACATATGGGATGTTTAATATGAAAATACACAGATTTCAATCATTTCGATTAACAATTTAAAATGTACTATTACTACTAAGAACGACGGTTTCGTATCGAAAAGTATAACACTCGGCCTCAGCACGGTTTTCTGTTCGACGAGGTTTGATCGTTGCTCACCCTCAACTGACACTACAACTCGTACGTTTATATAAGTATAGCGCGTCGAACGGATTTTCATCGGCCGAGGACTGGGATGATTTCGACAGTCTTTAAGGGCAATTTAAGACTGACGAATTGGAGCTGTATGAGGAGAAAAAAACGTTCTTTTATGCTGGTCAACTATTATGAAAAGCGGAAGTGGGAATGCGAACAATAAAATGAACATTAAAAGTGTGTATCAGAACAGATCGATCCAAAAATTACCTCATGATGTTCAGATTGGTCCATAGAATCGAAAGTATAACCAAAAAATCGAATGTTTGGAAAAAGTCGAGCCAAAAAACCGGTTAAGTGCTGTGTTAGCTTTGGGTGCGCCTACCGCTCTGTACAAAGCTCTATCGCTCCTCGCTCCGCACACAGCCGCTTGTGGTCAGGAGCGAGAGCGGAATTGTAAGCGTTTGGGGAGAATAAGATTAGTAGTTCTATTCATGTTTGGTAGCTCTAGTCGGAGCGGGTTCGTTTTGATTATCTGTACGAAACGGTTGAGCGATACAGGCTTATATAGAACGTTGTTAGTTAGTTGTTGATTGCTGATTTTTTAACGTTTACTTAACAGGTTCGGTTTGTGTATGTAGGATGCGGAGTTTTGTGTTGTGCAATATTTATTCAGAATGATGTTATTAATTTATTTAATTGATCAATGGTAGGTGTTGCCTTCTACTTCTTGCAAAAATACGCTCGCACAAGGAAATACTTCTGTTACCAGCGTGCTAGAAGCGACCTATATACCAGCGTGCTAGAGAGGGCCTGTTAGGCGATCGGATTACTTCAATTCTGTCACGCCTCAACATAATGGCTATAATGGAACTACTGACCCAAGACTCGGCTGGGATCCAGTCTTTCGTCAGCGTTATGCAATCCACTCCGGGTCGTACCAATATTATTTGAATTGGTACAGGACTACATTGCCGATTGGTTTGGTCTGATCTGTAACGGCTAGGCGAACTGGGCCGATTTTAGTGGCGTAGTCATTGATATGCACTGGGTTACCGCATAAGGGTTTAGAATGGTTTTGGGTTTGCTTGATTTCAATTTATAAGGGTCATCTCATCCTTGATAACCGATAGAGCCGATGCCGTTTGTTCGTTGGTGTGTGTTTGTCTACACTAAAACCAGATGCACTATGGACTTTGACGTCCAAAATTAAGCTGGTGCGGTGAATATTGGTTTCAGCAGGTAGCAGGTTCAGGTTTACCCTAAGTTCAGTTCAGTTCAGCATAAATTATGGATACTTTTACATATTGCGTCAGTATCAATCCATGCACCAAAATATGCTGCTTGATGAAACGGAGTTTGATAAACAATTATAACACGATGTCGTTTGCAAAGATAAATATTAACTAAAAACAATTGAAAAAATGAGGAATAAGAATCGTAAAATTATTATTTTCCTGATTGCACAAGTAGTTTCAAAGAACAAGAAGGAAGTGAAAAATTTCCAGCTCGGAGCGAAGTAGTTTCGGTTCACTCCCGATTCGGAGCTTTTCCCAACACTAAATGAGACGCTATGAAAAACATAATATTCTCGAAAGCATTGCGATTTCTTACCGTGCCGTTTGCATAATGGTGTGAGTGAGTCTACGAGCTCGTATCAGTTTCGCACTGGAGTTGGAGCGAATGGAGTGAATATGATCTCTGATTAGTTGTTTTCAGACCGTTGCACATAGAGGACCATTTATAAAGCAAGTAATTCCCGTGGTGGTTTGGGCTACAAAGCTCTGTAGGAGAGTGAACTACAAGAGCATAAAAAATCGAGCTTAAACACAGTTGCATGTAAGGAATACAGAGCAGTGCATGATGGGATTCAAAAAAGTTTTAATAACGTTGCTGCTGATTTCAACCTCGAGCGGCGTGTTATCATGTGAGTGTGTTTGACTATAAGTGATCGCAAATAACTTTATGATAAGCATTCCTGTGCACACGCTTCACAAGGAGTAGTTTGAAATTGATGTTTAGGAACCGTTTTCTCATTTAATGTTTAACATTCACATGCTTACAGGGGACCCGGAGTGTACAACGCCGAAAAGGGTCGAGGGATTCTGCGTCCCAATTGAAAGATGCCGAAATATTTACAGCATCATCAGCTCGGGAGATCCACCCTCTCAAGGTGTTCAGAAATACATCAATCGAGCAGCCTGTACGCTACCAGGAGTGGCACGTAGTATTTGCTGCCGACCGATGGAGGTTGATCCCGCACCCGCTACAACAACACCAAAGATGATTGAAAGCCGTTCTGGTTACAATACACCTCGTTCTGGGCTTAGCATTAAGATGGGCATCGAGCCGCGCTCTTCATCAACTCTCAACTGGAGCTTACTACCCACGGATTGTGGATCGAAAAGTAACGACCGCATTGCGCATGGTAATTTGACGGACGTTTTCGAATATCCGTGGATGGTACTGCTCCGATACGAATCGAATGGGATGCTGTATGATAAATGCGGAGGATCACTAATCAACAATCGCTATGTGCTGACTGCGGCACACTGTGTGAAGACAGCGAGCGACTTTCCATTGTGAGTATTGACATGTATTTTGTTTGTGGAGCATTGGTAAGAATATTGTATAAGCGGCTGGTTTACTATCTTAAATTTTCTCTCTCTTTGTTTGCTTAATCCAAAATTGTCTTGTAACTGTCATGCTCATCTTGATCTGTATCGATTGTTACTTTCTCCCATTTTTTTCCTGGCTTCACTGCTAGAGATTCATAAGTTATCGTAATACGGCTTCCTATTAAACTATGTTCCATAAGAAAATATAATATACGATTTTAAACGTTATCTAACTGAGCATTCACATACTCTAGCATACTGCAAGCGCATATCTATTTTTCGCAGTACTTCTCTTTGTTGTTACGTTCGGATGGTTCGGATAGACGAACTATCGACTTGATAATTCGAACGTGAATAACTTTTCAATGAGCATTCCAGTTTAGTTCAAACTTTAAAGTAAAAAATGAAGTAACTAGTTCTAGTTTTTGAATCTGTTTATTGTAGTATTGTGCTTGTGGTTCTCCATTATCTTCTTTTTGTCTCATAAAAGGGTTCATGTTTTGGAAAATTTATTTTATTTTATTAAATATATTATTTATTTACTCGGAAATAAACTACACACACGAACAATCTGAAAAAATCATATCAATCTCAATTCAGATACTCTTGCGCTGTGAGAGCTATTTCAGATTAACATTGAATAAAGTACTAAAAATTCAAACAAAATCCGAAAGAGCTCGTCTTAGAAAAAATAGACGCTTCTTGGACGAAAAATAAAAAGAAAAGACAGGTATAAAGCATCACTAAACAGATTGATAAACTGGATAAGTTAGTAGATCTAATAGATAAGATAAGATTAATTAGATAGTTATTGCAACTTACATTTTTTAGCATTTTAAGCTGCTTGCTACCCGGGTTGTCAATTAAAGGGGTAGGGTTAAACAACATTTGCAAGGCATTTCCTTTCTATAGCTCCATGCTTCGTTCTCCTACGCCATGTATGTTTGAAACATTGTTGATTGCAAATTAGAACGCAAGTTAGAATATACACAGTTAATATAAGTTAGGTACAGCCTATTGTTGTGTGTGATGTTCCTACACCTCTGTGTTGAATATTTGTTATTCGACAGGTGACTCATAACAATAACAGACACTATTTTTTTTTTTTCAACAGGTCAAAGGTTCGGCTTGGTGAGCACGATACATCGAAAGCCGTTGACTGTATCGTGTACAGTAATGGGGAAAGAGAGTGCGCAGATGAACCTATTGATGTTGACATCGAATCGGCGATCATACATACAGGCTACGTCAGACCCTATTACCAAAACGATATTGCACTCATCAGAATGGCGCAAGAAATCCCATTTAGTTGTAAGCAGTCTTATTTATCCATAGTGCGAGAGTGAAATTTCACTTCGGCCTGGCCGCTGCATTGAAAATAATACTTTCTTCATTCCTGCTCGTATGACAGATTCTATCGCGCCGATCTGCTTGCCAGTGAATGAAAACATACGTAACCAAGAGTTGCCAAGGTACATCATCACTGGCTGGGGTGCGACTGAGAATGGAGCCAATTCCGACGTGTTGCTGCAAGCCAACGTAAACCATATCCCGATGTCTGAGTGTCAGCAGAAAATGAAAGAGTATTCGTTGCTTGTTTCGCTGTCAAAAGAGTTACAAATATGTGCGGGAGGAGAGAACCTCGTCGATTCCTGTAAGGGTGATTCGGGTGGTCCCCTTGGGTTCAGCGTAGACGTTTCAGGTCCGAAATTCGTGCAGTTTGGTATCGTTTCGCGTGGTGGGAAGGGATGCGGAGAGTATAACGTACCCGGAATTTACACTCGCGTGGGCAGCTACATGAATTGGATAGTGGCTAATATGCAACCATGACATATCCAGATATTGGATTTGTTAAATGATGTACTGACAAACGATCAAATATAGTAATAAAAATTGTGCAAATTTAAATCTGACTGGTATGATGGGAATTGCTATTCAATAATCATAATCTAAATCAAACAAGATAAATAATCATTGGATAAAAAAAGAGAAAGAGAAAGAGAGAGAGAGAGAGTACTAGTATGTGTTTTAGCAACCAACTGAGACAAAGACACACTACAAGAAAGAAACATTAGTTCAATGATGCTTTATTCGAATACTTATTCGAATACGAATAATTTATAAAGAAGTAATATAATTACAAGCTTATCCTTGACTAATGTGCAATTATTTAGATTCATGGGTATAACTATATAATAATGTGCTTCTTTCTTAAACAATCGAAAACGCTTGGCTCGGAAACGCTTGGAAGGAATTATAATAGTTTATTCAAAAGATACTCCGCTCTGGCTGCCTAATGTAAGACGACTGCTAGATCCGTATTCTAGCAGACCCTTCTGTAGGCAGCTTTCCCACGGTTCCGTACTGCACGTAGTCTGCAACCTAGGTGTTAACGGATGACATTCCTGGAGGATCAGGTTCTTCTAATGCTCCCGAGTTCCTGCACAACACGATACCGGGTTGTCGGATGCTTCGACTTTCAAGGTTCAAATGTCGGATACAGCTTCTCAGCTGATGCTTCGGTGTCGCTACACATCTACTCGGATGAACTTGCTGACTGTGCACAACTATATATTTACGGGCCCGGTGGTGTAATGGTGGTGCCGGTCTTCATACAGCAGGACCACATTTGTTGGATTGGTATCACAATCCCATCTGGGCCGGCTCCCTTTTGCAAGTAGTGACTAGCCGGTTATGGTAGTAAAAAGTACGCCAAAGAGGAAGAAGGGAACTATTTCGCTTCTTCGACTACATTATTGAGAGGTTACGTTGTACCAGAAAGTGCGATCTGCAATTGATGTAAACTGCAAATTTTTAATGGTATCAGATTTGAAAATTGTCGATTGTTTCGCCTGACAGTGGGTGAAAACTCGAGAAAACCGAGGACTACCTATTAATAAGGTGCTGACATATTTGGTGTGTGACTATATTTTGGAGCGATTAGCAAATATAGTACAACATTTCTTATTCAAATATGCATTATTATAATATTAGCTGACTTTTATTCAAACTACTGATAGCTGATGAATGCTTTGATACGCAGCGTTATAGTTTTGGAACAATGGTTTTATCTATTTTTAAACAGTGGCGATCGAATAGATCGAACACTCACGATAAAGTGGTGATATTTCTATAATTTTGATATAGAAATTATGAGTTTTGTTTGTGTATTCTGGAGTAGTCTCATTTGTTAATGCTGCACCATCATTCTTCATTAGTTCGGCTGTGATTCCGTTGGTGCCTTGTTGTTCTTTCATTCCATCGCGGAGCCGACGGATGGCATTTCGGGTTTCTTCAATGCTTGGTGGCAGTAGCTTATCGAAGTACTAGTAGCTTATACTAAGTACTGAACCCCCCACACCATTCCTATCATTGTCACGACAGCAGGTATGTATTACTGAAATTGTGTTAATCATAGTTTTTGATGTTTTGTATATTTTTTGTAAAAAATAATTGTTAATTAAGGAGATCGCGAGAGGTAACGGAAAGGAATGTGGTTATAAACTCAACGGATTATAAAACTAGAATAGTTGGCGCACAACTGGTAAAAAATTCATCAAAATTGATCAACAATGCCATAAATAGCCTAGGTATAAATTGACACAAAATTTGCACGATAGGAGTAACAATTTGTATTTTAGCATTTTACTGATTTTAAAATTTTCAAAAGTCCTTTAACAATTAATACTCCTTTGGTGCAAATCGAGGTGTCAATTGACACCTAGAAGGCTATTTTAACCAATTGTTGACCGATTGCGCTGAAATTTTCACCAGAAGTGCGCTTATTATTCTAGTTTTATAATCCGTTGAGTTTGCGACCCTACCCTCTAACGTTTGCTCTTCAGCCCCCCTTAAATAAAAATCCGCCTACGTCAAAATCTTAACAACGTTAAAAACTATACGTAAAATTTTTCGGAGCCCGAATTCGATAAAATAGCACATAGGGGCAGTGGGCCAGACAAATCCGTTAGTGTTAACGGATTTTTTGTCCGTTGATGTTAACAAACTTTGAAAAATTATAAGACTTTGGATAAAATCGTTTGTCGATAGCTCTAAACGGTTTGTAGTAATCGAAGCTCAAAGTAGCAAAGCGTTAAGGATTTGCAAATATTCTATGCACATATCTTGACTACATACATCGATTAGTTCAACGGATTTTGTATAAGAATTTGAAAATCGTGCGATTATTGTCATGCGCATGCTGACGTTCTTGTCAAACCAAAACATTAACAAATCCTAGCATTTCTTTACCGCCGGGTAGCGATAGTTGGTAATTTTCTCAAGCGTCTGTGGAAATTCAATAGTAAAGTGTAATGCTACTGCCAGTCGTTTGATGGTGCATAATGAGCCGAATTCAGTGGCGTCTTCGTGAACTTCCCAAAAATATCAGGTACAAGGAAAAGCTTCGGTTTCATTGAACATTTCGTGATTTTGTTTACACTGGCTCATTTCCTGATAGGCAATGATACAATTCGTCTTGTTCTTCTATTTTAGCCAATCGATACAATTTCGTCTGCAGTATGGTAAACAATGTATTCGATCGTTAACTTACAATCATCACATGAGCCAATCGTACTGGATCGAACTGCCGTACTGGTGGAACAGAAATCGGTACATGACAGTGCTCGTATTAGCTATCGGTCATTGGCTGCTACTGAATGTAGTCCACAATTTCTATAAAGCCGCTTCTATATCGCCTGGCAATCCGCCGGTAGTAATATAACCAAATACTATCAATATCATGTGGTATCTACAACATTCGATATTTGCTCTGTATCTCGCAGAAAGAACTGATTGCGGAAGCGGTAAGAATTTCAAAAAGTGCATAGCTCCAAAACCTCCTTGAACGTATCTGCTTGTTCCGCTTTGCACTGTGTGTTTACGTTCTTATCACTGGATCATCACTGTCTTAAGTTTTATGCCCGAATAGACTATACAGGGTTTACCACAGCCGGTGACACATACTGCACACTTTTTGAAGCAAGCGGCGAACTCACTTCGAAGCCGCGGTGTGTTGACACACCCGCTGATAGACGACACAGTGACCGTAAAATTTTGGCACAAAAACCGTTGCCAAAGGTTTTAAAAAGAAATGCTTCAACAAACATAAGGCTTACGATTTCTAGAATCTTTTTGATAAAGTATTCAACAGAGTAGAAGCTGTTAGTACATTTGAAATACTGATACGGAGGACCTTACACTCCATAGTAGGAGTGATGAAAGATGACTGCCACCTCGGCTATTATTATTATTATGTAGTTTAACAAAATAATAATTTGGATAATGCCATTTGCTGAATTGTTTGTTTGTTCAGGTGAAGCGTCTGTAGCTATGGTACTAGATAAATATATAGCCGTAGATCTTCATTATAAGATTTCTCATTGCTGTTAGTTGTCCCACAGGATTCAGCCACGACACACTCACCATGCACATTTTTACAACGTTGGTGGTGATTGTTTGTGCACTTTACCTGTACCATATACCAATGGTAGTGGCACATTCATAATGCAGCTTTATGTCGTTCTAGTAATAAAAAAATAATAACAGTTTAGTGTAGCTGTGTTAAAATTTGACACATGTTTAGTAATGTATCACAACGAAATGTCATAGAATTATAAATAATTCAGTATGCAGTATGTATACGTATGTAGTACGTATGTGTTATATATGTATAATATAAGTACGAACAATTCTGAAACAGTTTGGTTTGAATAGAACGCTAATACACCGTTCGTTTGGGATACAATACCTTAATGACAAATAAAAGCAATGGATGTAAAATTCACTTCCTCGAAGAAGACAAAAAAACAAAAATGATTACATATTTGTTAGTGATGGGACCGCTTAGCGGAGTTGTTTAAGCAGCCCTAAAATTCTATTCCATTGATAAAAAAGTGCCGTTCTAGAAAATCCTTATCACGCCATGACCATGTTGAAATGATTGCTTAAAAACGATTTATGTCTTTGACATACAATGCAGGAATTTGGGCTCTACTTATTGTACGCGTCGAAGCGTTTTCTAAATAGATTTTACGAACGTTTCTTCTTTCAAGTATAGAGATATATTTTTGTAATTTATATTCATGTTTTTAATCTGTTGGAAACTTTCATTGCACTTCGTCCTTTTAATAATATGATCATCATAATTCATGAAACATCATGAAGTTTATACTACCAGGATTTTTTTTTCTACTAACATTACTGATAGCGGGAACTAGCATCATCTTTATTTAAGCGAAAGATGCTGAGAAAGGGAAGGTGGAAATTCCGAAGTACGTATATGTGTATATTATAGCCTTTCGAAGCATGCATCACCATTTCATATACAAGTTTGTTATATTTTTGATGCATTCCTTCACAAGAATTAACCAAATGCTAATGGTATGATAGGAATGAAATCCTTACCATCCGAACAGATGGAAATCCTTACCAATGGAACAGAACTTGATATATTGACAACACACATAATTTTACCTCCAAGACTATTTAGAGAATCCATAAGGTTGATGCTAAAACAGAGTAATGGCAGAGTTTTTTATGTTTACGGAAAATTATAGAGCGTACAAACGCTGCACAAGCTTCTTTCAAAGAACTAACAGTTCGCGATGCAACGTAAACACTGGTTCATGGCTGAGAGATAGACTGTGGTCTGCGTTATTTAACCTACTACGGAACCTATCAACATTGTCCCACTACGGAACCTACCAATGTTTTCAAAACCGGTCCCGACTGAAAGTCCACCATGTAAGCTGTTGGATGGGCCTTACGGGAATCCCCATAATGCCAGAAATCCCTCACTTCAATATAACAGAGCACTTCATTGCCGATCGGCTCGATCTGTTCGGTAACGGCTTCGCGAACCGGCCCGATCGCGTAGCTGTTGTACTGTAGTGGTGTAGGCATTGACATACGGTGACCCTGGATCAGGGTTTAGCATGGTGTGGGGTTTGGTTGGTTCAAGTTTATAGGGGTCATCTCATCCTTGATAACCGATAGAACCGATGCCGTTTGTTCGTTGGTGTGCGTTTGTCTTCACTAAACCCAGATGCACTATGGGCTTTGACGTCCAAAATTAAACTGTGGAGATGAAAATTTTGTTCAGAATACGATGAACTTATATTTCATAAAACTTTATCCGAGTTTTTAGTAATGCATGACGTGCGTAACTTACCTAATTTGATATTTGGCTTGAGGTAAATATGTAACTACAGAAGAATGGAGAAATCAACAGAATTATATCCCGCATAATATGCATAAACAATATTGTTCATTTTTTCATCGCTGTTCCGATTGTTGTAAAACAGCAATCGTGATGCTTTCATTTACATATCGATACGAAACTCTATGAATAAAACAATATTCTCGAAAGCGTTGCGATTTCTCAGCGTGCCGACTGTATGATGGTGTGAGTGAGTCTACGCGCTCATCTCAGCTTCGCACTATTTAGCGAAAGATCATCTTGCGCTGGAATCTTAGCGATTGGAGAGGCTATGATCTCTGATCAGTTATTTTCAGACCATTCCGCATAGAGGAGCATTTATACAGGAAGTAATTCCCCTGGTGGTTTGGGCTACATAGGTCTGCAGCAGGGTGAAGGCATTGCGAAAGGCTGAGCGAGAACGACAAGAGCAAAAAAATTGTCTAAGCACAGTTGCATGTCAGAAATACACAGCAGTGCATAATGGGGATCGAAAAAGTTTTATTAACGTTGCTGCTGATCTCAACCTCGTACGGCGTGTTATCACGTGAGTGTGTTTTACTATAGTTGATCGTAAATTCCTATATGATAAGCATTCCTTACACTGATCGGTAATATGTGTTTGTAAAACGTTTTCTTATTGTATTCTTAATATTCGATTATAGAGGACCCGGAGTGCACAACACCTACCATGTCCGATGGATTCTGCGTCCCAATTGAAAGATGCCGAAATATTAACAACATCGTCATCTCGGGAGTTCCACCCAGTCGAGGTGTTCAGAACTACATCAATCGAGCAGCCTGTACGCTACAAGGAGTGAGGCGCAGCGTGTGCTGCCAACCGTCGGAGATTGATCCCGCACCCGCTACAACAACTACGACAACTACGACGACAACTACGACCCGTCCTCTGGCCGTTACCAGATCCCCCTCTGGGCTTAGCATCACGATGGGCATCGAGCCAGGCTCTCCATCAACTCTCAACTGGAGCTTACTACCCACGGATTGTGGATCGAAAACTAACAACCGCATTGCAAATGGTAATTTAACGAGCGTTTTCGAATATCCATGGATGGTACTGCTGCGATACGAATCGAATGGGAAGCTGCTTGATGGATGCGGAGGATCGCTTATCAACAATCGCTATGTACTGACTGCGGCTCACTGTGTGAAGACATCGAGCAGCTTTCGATTGTGAGTATTGACTTATATTTTCTTTGTAGAGCACTGGGAAGATTATTGTAAAAGCAGTTGATTTGATAAAATGTACTATCATAAATTTTACAACTGTGCTCAGTAGTTTATACCTTATAAAACTTCCAAATAAATCTCTTTGATTTATTATCTAAGAATGTTTAAAGCTTGCAAACTATCCTTCAGAACTTTTGGTTAATTTTTGCTAAATCTGAAAAAAGCGTTAAAAACATAAACTGATAAATGAAGAATCCCATGCTTTTTTCATGAAATGTGAGTGTATTTGACACAAACTTATTTTTTCCACAGAGCAAAAGTTCGGCTTGGTGAGCACGATAAATCGAAAGATATTGACTGTATCGTGTACAGTGATGGGGAAACAGATTGCGCAAGTAAAGCAATTGATGTTGATATCGAATCGGCTGTAATACATAAAGATTACAACAGGCCCAAGTTCCGAAACGATATTGCGCTCATTAGAATGGCCCAGGAAATCCCATTTAATGGTAAGCAGTGTTATCTAGCGAGAGTGAAATTTCACTTGCGCCTAGTCGATGCAATGGAAATAATACTTTCTTTACGATTATTTTTTTCCCCTATACGTAAAACAGACTCCATCGCGGCGATCTGCTTGCCAGTGAATGAAAACATACGAAACCAAGAGTTGCGAAAGTATATTATCACTGGCTGGGGTACGACTGAGAATCAAACTTTGTCCGACGTGCTGCTGCAGGCCTTCGTAAACCATGTCCCGATATCAGAGTGTCAGCAGAAAATGAAAGAGAATTTGTTGCTTGTTTCGCTGTCAGAAGAATCGCAGATGTGTGCGGCAGGAGACAACCTCGTCGATTCCTGCCAGGGTGATTCGGGTGGTCCCCTTGGGTTCAGCGTAAACGTATCAGGTCCGAAATTCGTGCAGTTTGGTCTAGTTTCGGCTGGTGTGAAATCGTGTGGAGAAGTGAACGTACCCGGAATTTACACTCGCGTGGGCAGCTATATGAATTGGATAGTGGCTAATATGCAACCATAACATAGCCAGATGTTGGTTTTATTGAATGACTGACAAACGATGAACATAGTAATAAAAAATGTGCCAATTTCAAACTGAAAGGTATGATGCAAATTCTTATTCAATAATCATAACCACAATCATAAAAAGATTATGATTATGATCATAAAATTTAAATAATCGTTAAAGAGAAAGAGAGAGAACTAGTATGTGTTTTAACAAACAAACCAGACACAGACATTTTGCGAGGAAAAAACATTAGTTTGTTGATAATTTATTCGAATATATAATTATAAAGAAGTAATATACACATTATCATATAATGGTTATAACATATCACCATATAACTTCTTTTGCCATATGATTTGAAAGTTGTGTTAAACCAGAAAATGTGAATGACAATTGCGCCGTTGTGTTAGTTGCAAAAACTGTTTTACACGCGCACAAACTATAAGGGATATACTATAATAATATTATGCAAATTTATGTATTATGATATTAATAATATAATAATATTATGCAAATTTATGTGCATTCTGCAAATAAGTTGCTGGCGGAGTCGGTGTAGGAATATAATTTGAAGGGATGAGCAAGCTTTTTTTGTCTATTAAATTTAGTTTATCTTTTAAATTTTAATATTTATATATTACATTCTAACATTTTTATGTTTAAATGGCTTCCAATGTGGCTTTTCAATCAAATTTAAAATTATTTTTAATCATTTATACTTAACATTGTTCATATAAATAATCTCATAGTTATAGTTTTAGAACAATGATTTGATCTATTGTTTTAATTGAGTTGTGGATGAGTTCCTCTCTTTAAACTCAATTAAACTCTCATTTCAAATGCATCCTCAAACAATAGACCAAACAATAGACAGTTGTTCTCAAACAATAGACACAATGATAAATGATCAAAAAAGAATACAGCATTCCTAGAATATAGATGCCTTTAAGGTGCAACGAGTGCAACGCGTTAAGGGTTTGCAAATATCTTGACTGCATACCTCGATAGACTACATTAGTTCAACGGATTTTGTATAAGAATTTGAAAATCGTGCAGTGTGCAAATATCAACGCATGTCATGCTGACGTTCTTGTCAAATGAAAGTGACAGCGATAGGTTTTTAATATACCAAAACATCAACAAATCCTAGCATTTCTTTACCGCCGGGTAGCGATAGTTGGTAATTTTCTCAAGCGTCTGTGGAAATTCAATAGTAAAGTGTAATGCTACTGCCAGTCGTTTGATGGTGCATAATGAGCCGAATTCAGTGGCGTCTTCGTGAACTTCCCAAAAATATCAGGTACAAGGAAAAGCTTCGGTTTCATTGAACATTTCGTGATTTTGTTTACACTGGCTCGTTTCCTGATAGCCAGCATTTCGACAATGTTACAATTTGCTATGTTCTTCTATTTCAGCCAATCGATACGATTTCGTCTGCAGTATGGTAAACAATGTATTCGCTCGTTAACTTACAATCATCACATGAATCAATCATATGCGTCGGATGTCTGCATGGAACCGATATTCTGGTTCGTCGACAATTTCACACATCTTTTGGGGCCGGTAAAATGACAATTGGTTCGAGCAATACAGTAGCACTTTTTAATTATTCATATTTTTCAGTTTTTCGTGTTTGCGGTGATTTGTCTTACAACAGCCGTTGTCACGATATGCTACTGGATCGGACTGCCGTACTGGTGGAACAGAAATCGGTACATGACAGTGTTCCTATTAGCTATCGGCCATTGGTTGCTACTGAATGTAGTCTACAATTTCTATAAAGCCGCTTCCATATCGCCTGGCTATCCGCCGGAGGTAATGTAACCAAATACTATCAATATCATGTGGTATCTACAACATTCGCTATTTGCTCTGTATCTCGCAGAAAGAACTGATTGCGGAAGCGGTAAGCATTTGCAAAAAGTGCATAGCTCCAAAACCTCCTCGAACGCATCACTGCTCTGTGTGTAATCGGTGTGTGCTTAAAATGGATCATCACTGTCGTAAGTTTTATTCCCGAATAGAAGATAGATCCGTAGGCTATAACACTCTATATCTTTCTTCAGCATGGCTCAACAATTGCGTAGGCTATCATAATCATCGATATTTTTTCCTATACATGCTATACACGACGATTGGCACGCTCTTCATAATATCATTCGGTTTTGAGCTCGGTTACGGTGTATTGTTTCTTGATGAAGATGGTTGGAAGGAAGTTGAACCGTTGCAGGGACATCCGGTTCGATTTAATCTATCAGGCCATATCATTGCTGTGGTTGGTAAAAATGCACTGATATATTTCGTTACTTTAATAGTTAACAGATCGACATTATACTTTTCAGACTGAAATGAACGATTACGAAAGTGACGGAATGGCTCCTGCTGAGCACGATCTCCCCATACCGCATCCTAGCCACCGGTCGGAAACAATTCACGGTGCAATACTTTTCATGGCTCTCATAAACGTAGCCACTTTGTTCGCGTTAGGTTCGCTTACAGCCTGGCACAGTACATTGATTTCGCGTGGTGAAACCAGCATCGAAGCACATATAAACAAATCGGAGACAAAGCGACTAGCAGCAATGAACAAAGTTTACCGAAACCCATACGACTTCGGTTCCAGACAAAACTGGAGAATGTTTCTAGGAGTAACTCGTAAGCGTACCTGGTGGCGTCACGTGCTGCTGCCATCCTCCCATAAACCTGAGGGTAATGGATTAACGTGGTTAAGTTATGAGAATGCATCTGATGGTGCCGACGAATGGCCTTAGAGTTACTAGTGGCAACGAGTTTGCCAGCAGTCGCATTTTCGAATTTCTCCCTGTTCAACAACTAGTCATCCATTAACCTTCGACATAAAACTTTCAATGCAAGGGTTAGGATACATAAATACTTTACTTAAATAAAACTCATTTAGCATTCCAACTCCTACATACCGTAGAAAAAGGTTGTTTTTTATGTAAGTATTTTTCTTCTACTTTCCATTCTCAAACGAACTTATATTTTTTTTAGATTGAAGTCAATTTAGAGATTGAAGTAAAAAACGATTATTCGAATAATCCTTTCGGGTTTGTATAAGCTGAAGTTGCTGTAATTGGAATTGACGGAACACGGGAGTATAATGAAGCTAAGAACTAAATAAGCATCTAGTCTCGTATAGTTAAATATTAAAAATAATCTGTCAAGTGGCGAACATCGTTTCAAGGAGTCAAATTGACGGTGTGAATTTAAACAAATAAATCAACAATTTAATGGTTTGTTTGTTCTTTGTTATTCAGAACATATTAAGAGCATTGCATTTATTTCTTATACCGTTAATAAGCGGAATGAGTGACTGTATGTAGTTTAGAAAAATAAAAGGTGTTAGTTAAACTTTGTAAAAAGTCAATTATTAGTATTAACGGAATGCCTTGCAATTTCTTTTGGCTTTCATCGTTCAACGTATCCTTTTATCCACGTCATATGTGCTGCAATCCGAGACAGGACTGTCGCTGTTTGTGTTCTCGATGAAGATACGCAACCTAAGGTATGGGATGTTGTACCTACGATCAACGGAATTCGTGTACCGTTGTGAACGACTATTCCTTCCACTGGATTACCGGGAAGATCTGCACATGAATTATCTACGGCGTAGTAGTTTTCCACGCAAACATTCTCTTCATCCAGAATGGAATTTCCTCCGGCGGGAAGAGCTCGGCAGTCTGCATTGTACATGGCACTTCTGGGATATACGTACATTTGACCTGCGAATCGGACGGGTAATTACTCGAATGATGCGAATTACTATTTGCACTTTAAAGCACTTACCAGCGGCGCCGTTTCCTATGGCATATAGCTTCAAGGGCACCATATCGCTTTTCATCCATAAACAGGCCGGCAATATGGAGGAAGAAAATTGTACACGCTCCTTCAACCGAACCAGTGCTAGGTTATATGTGTCCATTTCCCTCCCTCCATATGATGGGTGATTAATAATCTGGTCAATTGCAAACACTTTCACCCTGGATGTTCTTATCCCCAACCTGATTGATGTTACACCACGCCCTGAGGTGAGACAGCTTGCCGCACTTACTACATGAAGATCACTCACTAGTACTCCTGCACATGGCCATGTGTTCTGCTGTGTGTTACCAATTGCAGCGATGTGTGGATACTCTTCTGTACCTACCGGTCGTCCCTCGGATGGAATGTGCTCAAACTCTTCGGTAGGTGTCCGTTTGTATTGCCTCCAGTACGAGACGCAGTTGTTCAATTTGTATCCCTGCTGGGCGGGATTTGTTGGGCGCGATCCCGTTGCAGATAGTCGTGTTGGACGTGATAATGAAGTAGCGGATGGACAGCAAATGACGGGTTCGATACCATGGGTGCAAACGGTAATGGTTGTTCCAATGAGATCTTTCGAGCAAGAGCTATACGGCATACAGGATCCCCGCCGTCCGTCTGTAAGCAGACAAGACTGTTGTATCGAAGCGGAGTCGATGTACTCTCCCGAATCCGGAAACGCGATTTGTCGTTTGGACCGGTTTTTGGAGCGTTTCTGTCTTCTGCGGTTACTCTTTCCAAGCACTATTTGCTCAATCCATTGTATGTGGGAAGCAATTTTCACATAGTATGCCTCTGTCCCAAAACCACAATCATCTCCAGCAACGGTTAGCCCAAACACGTAGGAATAGTAGCGATCATGGTGCCAGATTTCTCGTTCTAACGGTCCACCGTGTTCAATCTGCATAATGTTATAGATAAATGACTACATGAATCAAACCAATACTATTATTACATACCCTACACGTTCCAGGCACTAACGATTGATTGTTCCTGCTACACATGATCTTATTGCTGGTCTGAATGCTACACGAGCTACTGTCAGCTCTCATTCTTGTTAACATTAGTGTATTATCTGTAAACACATTAGAAATTTAATCATGCCTATCTGAGCTCAATATCCGTTATTAAAAAAAAAAAACAAACAAACTATAATATACTTACTGCTGGATGCAGATTCATCATCCATGACGAAGTTATTCATATTATATGGGCCCAATCCTGCCATTTCGTAGAATGGTAATGCAAACGATTCTGAGTTTGGTATGCATGCTGGTACAGCATTCGATTGCAACCTTAAAAAACGGAACACAATTTCACAAAACATGAACCCCTTCATGCCGTGATGTACCTACCTAACGTTAGTCTGTAGCTTTACAAGAGCAATATCGTTATCGATTGCACCGCCGTCCCGATAGTCTGGATGCTTGATAAAGCGCTCGATTCTAATAACCTGAGCCTGCGGATGATCGTTGAATATGTCCAAATCTCCCACCTTGACGTAATCGGGCGTCTTGTTCAAGACGAACCGGTCACAGTGGGCCACCGTAAGCACGTAATTTTCGTTGATTAACACTCCACCACAATTCCATTGTATTCTTCCACTACTAGTACTGTAGCCAAGGTACACACGGTGTTTGGCCACCGTTTCCAGATCCATGTAGCTTTTTTCTGGCTCGATAAACATTTTGTCGCCGAAGCGGTTGGCTATCATCGCTTCTTCAATTTCGCGGACGTTGAGATGACGCGCGGCGCATGCTGAAAGTGACAAAAAAAAAAATCAAAAGTGGCTGATGGTGATACAAGTTTTTCACCAAACGTGTCGTTTATCGGTGTAATACTATACCTCGCGCGTCGTACGATAAACCCGTCTCCGCTTGCAGCCAATTGTAATAGGAGGAAACTCTAGTGTACACTGCCGGCGTAGCTGTGCCACAAAATCGCCCGAAAGAAGTGATACCGACAACAAACGGTATTAGTCTGTTGTTAGACATCAGCTTTACCTGAAGCGGACCACCCGAATCCCCGTGGCACGTGTCCATCCTTTGATCCATTGCGCACATTTGCTGATCGATCAGACCTTCCCGGCGCCGGCGACCGGCTGGATAAAATCGGCGACATGCGGAATTCTCAACTGGTGAAAGCTGAACCTTCAGCAGAATCGGCGTACGATCGCCTCCAAAACTAGTTTGACCGAACCCGGCAGCTTCTAAGCGACGCACCGGAACCTGCGCACCAGTCCAGAGGCACGCTGGAGCTACTGCAGTGTTCAACGTTACCGTGCGGTCTAGTGTAACGAGAGCTATGTCATGGTATTCGGAACGAAATTCGTAGTCCGGATGCCGCTTGAAGCTTTCGATGCCGTACTCCTGAGCAAACTGGTTTTGTGGATCGTACAACCCCGCGGTAATGTCAATCACACCCAAACGTACTACTTGAGGAGCCACACTGCAGTAAAAAAAAACAAACATTTAAAGTGCTTAGAACAAAAAAGATACGGTTAATCTTACCCATCGTCGTTCAGAGCGCAATGTGCGGCGGTTAGGACGTGCCGTGTTGTTATAAGAGACCCACCGCAATCGAAGCTAATGGAACCGTTGGCCAACCGCCACCCGATAGCAGCCATGTGTGCAAACTCTCCCTGTCTAACGGGCACACCGTAGATTGGATACACGAGGTAATAATCTCCATACTTATGATATCTCAGATGACAATCTGGGTTTGGTTTAAACAAAACGCTATTATTATCTTAAAGTTAACTGACCCTAGAGCCGATCATAGTGCAAATGCGTTTACTCACCGTTGAGCGTTTGGCGAACGGTTGGAATGAAGGCTTTGTTGATGTCGGTTGGGAAGACTTGTTCTGCTGGTTGGATCCGGTTATGAACAGCGCAAAAGAAGCTCAGAAATAATGCCAAAGGAAATCCTTTTGTTATTGCCATTTTTGCCCTTCGATTCCGGGAATGGTACGTTCCACAACGTTCTGATCGAGTGGCCGGTTTCTGCCCTTGCGGGAGCACCTGCTCAAGCTCGCGGTGCAAGTGTTACTGGATCCATCCAAGCTGCCCGGAGCGGCTGAGAGCACGTTCCGTGTCTGCCTCGTACGCACACTTTGACCGCGCTCGTTAATAGGTTACAGGAGATCAACAACACCTACAAGACATTTGACGTATGATGCATTTCGTAGA
The DNA here is from genome assembly GCA_000349145.1 of Anopheles dirus. Classification (NCBI taxonomy): domain Eukaryota; kingdom Metazoa; phylum Arthropoda; class Insecta; order Diptera; family Culicidae; genus Anopheles; species Anopheles dirus. Next base: position 2,067,062 of record KB672913.1, on the reverse strand, counting down.
TCGCGCTTTGGGGGATGTTTGATGTGATACGATCGATGAATACGCGGTGTGTGATTTCGACGACCGGTTTATGTGTTTTTTTTGTTTATTTAATACTGCATACTGGGATATTACAAATACCTAGATAATTGGATACAATGTTCTCATTTGTCCAAGTGTTCCCCTTCGATCGAGAGTAATCACCAGTAATTGTTCTGCTAGATCGAAGGGGATGCACTATCGATGCATTCAAATATGTTATTTACATTTGCTTAGGAGCCAACAAATATTTATTTCATCATTTTGAAAACTCGATGATGAAGTAAGTGTTGGTTGACTCATCCAAGACGTGTGGGGAAGGCAATGAAATGCGTACGAGACCTTGAACGAGAGTAGAGAGAGAAGAAATGCGCATTTAAAAGTTTGCAAGCCCCTTCGAACTTTGTTTTAGGATTTGTAGTATCCCACATTGATTATTTGGTAGATATTAGTGTGCAAAGGAGGATTGGACCAATGCAGAGGTAATTAACGCACATTTTTGTTTCGCACTGTAACGATCTTCATTGTGATAAAACAAAACATTTAGGACTGCGCATATGCAGAAAACCATTATCCATATTTTATTTAATACGGCTCTTGTTACAAATGAGATTCATATAAAATAACATTGCAGTATTATATCAACGAGGCTGATACTCGTCCTGTCTTAACCAGTGTGGCGGCGTACGAAAGGGGATTTCCCGCATGCCATTGGAGAGACCACCAATTTAGGGGAACTGGTTTTCGTATGAGGTGTTCGATTTGGTTAAACTCGGCTCATTCTTCGGTCTTGTTGATCGCGTCAAAGCCATTAACGTTAGAGCTATAAGATGTGTTTGTTTAGAATCCATCCGTTCGTTTTTTATCAGTAGCGACTGAAACAATCTGTAAGTACGAGAACACGATTAGTTAAGAGTACGGTGATAAATGTGGAGAAGGTTAACGACTCGCTGAAGCGCATGCAGAGGTCAGTTTGGAATATCAAAGCGAGATTGTCGCCACTTTACCGGTAGCCTCTAACGGTAAATTCGTGATGGTTTCCAGCCACTCATAGTAAGATCCGTAGCGCGTGAAGACAGCTGGGCTTTTCACACCGCACGCCTTGCCGATCGATTTGTGGCCGATCAGGAAGGGAACGCTTTTCCCATTCCGGTTGATCACAAGCTGGAGAGGAGAGCTATGCATGTTCTGAAAAGATGAAATAGCAACGGATGCAGTGATGAGTGATTCGTCGTTCCTGTAAGCAGCGAACGGATTTAGTTTACCGAGCATTCCGTGATATCAGAGTTCATCGCACAGAAACAGCAGAGCAGCACGCCGAAGCGTAGCTTCGGTATGGGATTGTAATATTCGTGACACTTCTCAGACGGCACAACGTCTAATGACGTAGTCTGAAGCGATATTCCTCGGCCGTTAGAGCTGTCTCCAATCATGTCTACAACGCCCTTCTTCATGTGGGGCTTTAAAATGCAAGCCGGTTTGAAACGTCCGGCACCGACGACATCTGGGCGCCCATCCAGATAGAAGATAGCCATGTTATGATACTCAAACTGCGGTTTGTAACGATAGTGCAGCGTGTGATTGACGATGCGAAAATGCATCACGTTGTTTGTACCGCTGCCGAAACGGACAGTATCGAGAGTGGGCTGGTTTTTCCCAGTGGCACAATGGGCCCCAGCTAGCACTACATTCCGGCCAAGATATGATCCACCACAGCGGAAGTCTCGCGTTCCGTCCGATCGAGTTGATCCAAGAAGTACCTGTAAGTGTTGATAAAGCTCGTTTGTAGTAACATAGTATGTAGGTGCTAAAAAAACTAATTGGTGGACAACTTTTCATCAGCTTACAATGTGGGACGTATGTTGAATGTTTCGATTAAGTGTATTTTGCGCATCGTTTACACGTATGTGTAAAGCGAAATACAAAACGCACGGCAAAAGTACTGACGCTGAAAGCCACTTCATCCTCGGGAAACGCTCTGACAACAACTGTGATGCGAATGGGACTGAGCCGAATGTAGAACCTGTTGGCGTTTTGTGCGCAACAGTGTTAGTGAGATGTTTGCTCGGCATTATTTTGCTCTCTTTTTTTGTCTAAATGTATATTTTATGTACTGTATTGATATTAGTATTTATTTGAAATATTATATGCATATTATATGTATTATTTTTTTATCTTCATTGTGAGATTTTTTTTTTACAAAAAACATAAAAATATGGGTGTTTTTTTGTATATTTTTTTGTAAATAATATTCGGGGGGGGGGGGGGGGTGGTCAGATGAGGATTAGGGAATATAGAGATGTATAACTTAAAAATAAAAATGGGAAAAAATAAAAGAAATGGGCTGTAAATGTATACAAAAATGTAGGTTATTTCTCAATTAACCTAAAAAAATAACCGATTGTAGTATTAATTTGCTCAGATCTTCGGTATTATTAAAGATTATTCTAAGCTTTTACTCAATTTATATCAACTGGAGGGTAATGGAGCAGAACTTGTATTCTCATCGGGCATTTGTATCATTTAATAACATATGCATAAAGATTTAAAATAAATATGACATTTGGTTCATTGTTGAATTTTGACTTTCATTTTCTTATATTTCATATCAATGACGTCTTCATCTTTAAATGCATTTTCTAGGCGTAAACGATGACTGACAACGACGGTCCAGCTGTAAACGACGGATTTATTGCGCACTGATAGGAGAAAGATGCTGTGTCAATTAGGCTAGCACCAGTAATTTAGGATAAGATGTACAGATTGTGGATAGTAGAGTGAGATATCATTGAAACCCTGGGACTATATTATTTATTGATGCGATAAGATATTTGATAACAGACTCGAGAGATTAAAGAAACACATATCATCGTGATAATGAATTTGACACGT
>KB672913.1:2029278-2052466 GCA_000349145.1 Anopheles dirus | reverse complement strand
GCTTTGAGCCGATTGATCGCCTTCATCACCGACGACGTGTCGATCACAGGCAGGTTTGGAGTCATAGCATTCATCGGTGTGTTGAGAAGGGGTTTGGAATAAAGCCATGTTGAGCTGCGCTGAAGTAGTTAAGGGCCGTAATAGTCAAGCGTTGCGTGACGTCCGGAGCGAAAGTAGCGGCAAAACGAGTTGCGAAAATCTCGCACACTTCGGTTGGGAAGTTGGAAGTTGGGAAGGTTCGGGGAGTTAGGAGGCAACACATTCACACAGGAGGTCAGTAAAGAACCAGATCGCGCGAGGTTCCGCTGGATACTTCAACCTGTTTGAGAGTTTTCTTTTGTCTGCCTGTCGTCTCACACGGTCCTTTTCGGTAAAGAGTTGCCGAATGAGCAGGAAATCGTGCTGCGGAATCCTGAAATCGGCTTGCGGGCGTTGGCACGCGAGTTGGGTGTGTCATCGATAACAATGAACCTAGCGATTTACGCTACTCTTCATTCAAGTGCCGCAGAGGTCAACTCTTTACCGAAAAGGACCGTGTGAGACGACAGGCAGACACAAGAAAACTCTCAAACAGGTTGAAGTATCCAGCTTAACCTCGCACGATCTGGTTCTTTACTGACCTGTGTGAATGTGTTGCCTCCTAACTCCCCGAACCTTGGGGTTTGGGACGCAGTTGGAAGGAATCCACCGACACCAAAATAGAATTAGCCACAAACATTCAATCCATTTTTGCGGCCCTTCCCAGGGAGACGGTGGCCAGGACTTGTTCTAAATGTAAGTGAGTTAAGAAAATTTCATATTTAGGTTGCATTTACCATCTTAACAAGTTTTAACCAGTGTCTTCTATTTTGGGTCTTGTTTGTTGAACAACCTCTTCAACTTGCAACTCGAAAATGCAGAGACTAAATATATTTAATATATAAATATATTTTCTATAACAATTTTGGTTTTCTTAGAATTGCATGTTGACTTCAGCTTACTGTAACAACAGCGTTTTGTATATCTAGATTCATCCATCTTCTCGTAGTTAAATATTGTTTTAATGTTTTGGTTTCCAAATTTACTCCAGAATTTTAGTTAGAAACAATTGATCTGCAATCAATGGCTTGAATTTTATTCATTTTAATTAATGGAATAAAAAAAGCAACACACATCTTTTCGCTAGTTTATTTTTATGTTTTCTTTTGAATTTTCTTTTAAAAAAATTGATTTATGATATTCCAAAATTAGTTCTTTCTAACATATGACCGTTAAAAAAAAAAAAAACAAATAAACGTTGGATGAATGGATGAAATGAATGCTAATAGATCCTTGGTATGACGGTATAACTAAGCGTTTTGATTGTGTTTAAAGCTTCTTGCATGTTCTTGCTGATCAATTTCTTTAAACTTAATTCTTATAGTGTAGGAAAATAGTAAAAAGCACTGCGTGAAACGAAATGAATAATGAAAGTTCTTTAATGAAAGTTCATGCACATTTCTTAATTTTTAATATAAAACTTTCTCGAGTCAGACTTTATTGATCGCGGCCGTGTGTTTGAAAGCGTTGAACGTTTACACAACTTTATGGTATGTATATCTTTAAAGTAATAATGGGCATAATGACCATGTTTTCACATGCTCAACTACAGCTTTGGATAGTTTTCAGTGAATTATTATTAGATAGAAGACGTTAGAAATACTAACGTCTACCAGAGGATGAATAGTTCAGCTAGAACTTGATTCGATCTCCCTCCACTCTTACTCGAATATCGAGAAAAGGTTTTTATAATACCTACCGCTGGGCAACTGCGAGACCGTTGACATCGTCTGTCAAAGTAATGTATAAAAAAACTAATACTTGGAAATGTTGTCTAGTAATGGTAAATTGTGACATTTTGTGAGGCAAATGAAGATTTGTTTCACGAGAGTTATAAACATTATAAACATTATTGAAGACTGTATGATTCATTGAAAATCTATTTAAAAAAATAAATATACACAGGATAATATTTCACTTACAGTATATCGTTATATTTTACTTTTCTTCACTTAAAAACATGTAACTTAACAAAAAAAGTAAAGAAATATAAGAAACAATGTATCGGTACAGGCGGGAAGCAGACCAGGAGAAGTGTAAATTTCATACATTCTAAATCCTACCGCAATATTTCGCCAGGATAGGGTGTTTTGCGTTTAACAATGGCTTGGGCGAATTGAACGGTTTCTCTAGCTCGCCTTTTACGCTTCCCTACCGCATCAGCATCCACGAGAATGACGATAAGTGAAATTTAATCTGCTCAATACGAACATAAAAAATTGCATTCTTTACCCTAGACGACCTAACGATAACAATTCGGGAGATTCCGGCACGATCACATTTGCAAACATAGTAAGGTGATCGCAGTGAACGAGATAGTTCTGTTAACTTTGTTGTCAAAAGTGCACTTTTCCATTGCCTTCGATGCAATGTTCCGCAATGAGTTTGATTCCGTAACGCTGAATGATGAGAAGTGAAAATAATTCGGTATCTACTGGTCTATAATGCAATGTTGTGAGAACGATGATGTTGTGCTGCAATTCGTCATGCTGCAATTCGCAGAACGTAAGCGAGCTCCTCGGTCACCTACAACCGCATTCCTCGATATTTCTCAATTGATTTGCAAAGACAAAATGCCAGGAATATTGCCAATAGCTGGGTTAGACCGACTGCGATAGCAACTATGATGACCAGGTTTCGGTTGTACATAATCCAGTCGGTGAGAGCATTGTAGCATCCCTGAGAATCACAGCAAAGACATGAACGATAGTAAATGGATAAACGAAAAACTGTTATACGGACCTTCTTGAAGTAGCTGTTTGATTCCGTCGGTGACAGTGGACAATTTTTATCCTGCGGCTGAAATAGGGACGTTTGTATACAACAGGCTGCCGGAATTATTTTACCACTTTTGCTCTCGTTCCATTTCTCCGACAGAGCAAAGTCCCTATAATCATCGACCCCACAACAGTGCAGTTCGGACATCATGTAGTTCCACATTAACGTTACGGCATCCGTTTGATTGCGATCGTTGCCCGTGTAGTATTTGGAGATCGTGGTCTGGAGGTAGTTTTTGGTTTCCGTGCGTGCCCGGTCCTTGTACGCAGCTGCCAGCCCGAAGGCGGTCACTTCTGCCACCAGAATCACCAGAAGAAATAGGCCGTACTGAAGAATAGGAGAGCAAAGCAGAATAGGATAGCACATAAATAATCGCCCAATAGTGTGTGTATTAATATTTGATCACCATTTATCTTATTTGGCCGATGATTCAAATCATCAATTTGACGTTCGAGTTGGGTTTTTGGAGAATTTAAACTAACTGATCGCTGAAATTAAAAAATGTCTCCAATTGTAGGGCAAAACAATCGCAAGAACAATCAATTTTATCTAGTTTTATACTTTTCCGGTTGTTTGTAAACTTTTTAGTCCTCCGGATAGAGAATCAGACAGAAGAAGCGAAATGCAGTTGAATCTTGTTTTGTATTTGGATTGGAAAAGGTAATTTATGACTGTTAATTGAAATAAAGATTATGCTCACCATTGTTTGGTAATAAAAGCATTTAACATTTATATATCTAATAAATATATTATTTTATAATTTTATATTTTTCAAGTTTTTTTGCTTTAAAATCTGTTTGTTGGTAGTTTTGGCTTTACATGGCAATATCTCATTATATGGATTTGCTTTGAAAATACAAAAAATATGAGTGGTACACTAGGATACTCTGAAAATATCTCAATACGATTTATATTGATGCTGTGAAGTATATTGATGCTGTGAACATGGTAGTTTAAGACTGTTTAACACTTACGGTCAAATGGACCGAATACTCCTTTGGTGCAAATCGAGGTGTCAACTAGAAGGATAGTTTTGGCAATTTTTGACCGATTTGGCAAAAAATTTCACCAGTTGTGCGCACACTATTCTAGTTTTAAAATCCGTTGAGTTTGTGACCCTACTCTCCCCCGTTTGCTCCCCAGCCTCTCTCAAGTAGACATCCGCCGACGTTAAAGAGTTAAAAACCTTAAATTCCATTCGTAATTTTTGTCGGAGAACGAATCTCGGCTCGATTAGCACGAAAGGAGTAACAAGTTGTATCTCAGAAATTTACGGATTTTAACATTTTTGAAAATCCTTAAAAAAAACGATGCCAGATTTGTCCGTTAGTGTTAACATAGTGGCAACATATTTCATGTTTATTGTGTCCTGTGTAATGAAAAAAAGTATGTGTAATAGCTGAGTGTTGGCTTACACAGCTTAAAATTAAACGCATTAAATGCTTAAATTACACAGAATTTAGTGAAGTTTATAGAAAATAATACTCCCGAATGTAATTTAAACGCATTAAGCTATTGAATCTACATAAGTTATTTTATTTGATGAATAAACTTTAATAACTCATTCAATGTAATTTTGCCATAGTTGAAAAAAATATTTTTTTAAATCGGCTTTTCTAGAAGATTATGGATTTTCAGCTTACAGTTGGATCTGCCTATGTAAAATGTGCTGCTTGCAAATTGCTTGTATTGCTTAAATATATAAATTAAAGCTAGATGTGATCGAGCAAAAACAAAAACCCATCATTAGCGGATGCTGCTACACTAGCCGCATCTTCTATCTACGAGGCCATCATTTGCACATGACGTAAAGAAGCGTGCGCGCATCGATGCATATCAAACAACAACGGTAAAAAATTACCGACAACGAAACAAGCTGTTGGCTAGCTTCTTCTACTTTCGTTTTCAACATTACAAAACCGCAACACATCAAAAAACGAACGCTCTGTTTGCAAGCACTCGATGCATAAGAGCGAGATTACCTAACATAAGTGGGTCGCAGAGTTTGAAACCGACTGGAGAAGCGAACTACCAATTGGGAAGCATTACCAAAAAAGTGGTTTAGCAGCGCATATTAAACGGAAACGTTCATTAGTGATGACCAAAGTTATGGCGAACATAATGCACATATATTTATGACAAAATTTAATACATTATTTGAAACAAAGCTGTTCGAGAAGAATGCTTCAGCTAATCGAAATGGATTCAACCATATCGAAATAGGCATTAAAAAGTACGATAACTTTAAACCATTAGCACCGCCACACAGAAAGAAAAACACAAACTTATGGCATGCTAACGACACTGCGTCAAAGGTTAATGACAGAAATGAATGAGGTGGAAAATGAATGATGCAGGTTGTATAATTTTAACAACATTGACGGAAACAAATCATTTCCATTTCACGATCGTTTTCACTTACATAAACCGTCAAGACCTCTATGCATTAAACGCATTTAAATTGAGCTGCTACACAGTTTAGCAGATGCTCAATGGGTTACCCTTTCGGGGTAGCGTAAACATTTGACTAGACGTTTCGAAATCCACACTTGCTACACACTGGTGGCATACGTACCGTCGTCAGAAGGCACTGACTTTCCCGTATCGCTCCACAGTACCCGAGGAAGCTGAGGAAGAACATCACCGATCCGATAACTATCAGCAGATAAGCTAACTGCTCTATAACTGCCGGCTGCGTGAAATGCTGTAGATGAAAATGAGAAAAAGGAGATTAGATAAAATACTCTATTAAATATTTACGCTCGTACTCAACAAGTTGGTCGCAGATTACTCATTCAACGTCTTGCGTTGTAATGATATTCAAACTGGGCCCACCTTTGCCTGCCCTTCTGAGTAGGATGCGCAGACCGGAGGGCGTTTATTAAACCATTTAACCAAACAAAGTGTCAGTTAATCATGCACATGTGAGCGATGTTGCAATAGACTGACACGGCTGGGCATGAACGAGTTAATGCAAACACTTATCCTCAGCATATACAATATGCGTTTTCTTATGAGGACTGTCACTTATTTCCTTTGCTAGGCTCTGATTTTTTAAGTACAGAAAAGTTATAATGCATTTAACTATAATGTGTGCTGCGTGTTAAGAAGAATATGTATATAAGGTATATCTGTAAAATGTTTCTTTATAACATAAATTTTGTATTCTACGATTTTTGGAAACATTTTGAAATTATAAACCTTCCGAAGATAATAAGCCCACTATTTTCCCATTCCCATTCAAATTGGAAATAAAAGAAAATAGATCTAATGTCTGTAACATAATTGAACCTAAAATAATACTCGTAAATAATGTTTTTAACATAACTTTCTTATAATTTTAAATAATCTTCTCGCCATGTAAAAGTTTAGCAACAAATAAAAGGCTACCCAAGACTAGCATCAATGTAATGTATTCATACATTAATGATTCGTTTGTGGTTGGAATATGAGTTTCCAATCGACTTGCCATCATACACTTTTCACAACATGGCCATTCTTTCAAATCAATAAAATATGCAATACCCGATTGACTGCCTCGCTGTGTCTTGATTGCAAACGGTATTGGACCACTTGCACATGTAGACAACGAACTGGAACTGTTGTGGCTAATGTCAATGTCCTCAGAGACATAGAAAGCACACGTTTTAATAACTATGCAGTGGTTTGTGGTGTTAAGAACGCATTAAAATATTGTAGTTTTGATTGGAACAAATTAAACAAACCGTTCGATCAAATAAAAACTATTTCGACTAATAGAAAGATTTACTATGAATAAACAAATATTGCAAAAATGTTCGTTTAGTGTGTACACTCACTTTACTTTCCTCCCACGTACGTTTGGTGCTAGTTAAAAACCACCAACGCACTCCGGATGCAAATTCGCTTCGGCTAACGCTAGATCGCATCTGTCGAACGCATTCGATGATGCAATGCACTTTACGATGGTGGAGCAAATAAATAAGTCAACTCAAAAGTGCGGAGTTCTTCGAAGCGAAATAGGGTGTCGCAGAGTGCAAAAGATTTATCGATTTCCGTCCGTGTTTTAGGCAATCCGGTCGGGATACTAGCAACGCATGCAAATAATGGAATTATCATGACTTTATGTGACCGATGGCGCGCAACGAAAGGTGACAAGCTGAGTCTTTGGTTCAGACGTTGAACACGTGCAAGGTGTTACGAGTGACTTACCTCGAGTTGATCGTTCTCAACCATTTTCAATAGAGCTATGAAGGATGTTTTATCCGTTGCCAACCATACTCCTACGCCGAGCACGATCGTTCCTAGCACCTAAAACGGTGTTCAAATAGGTATATTACATTGAAACATAGGCGCAGAGTTATATTACTGCGTGCAGTCGGGTGCATTATTCTATTTTTACCGATGAGCGGTTGGATTGATTACTTACAAAGAAAAGAAAATTGAAAACGGACAGCAACGTTTTTGCTATGCATGATTCACAATCGCACCCCATGTTGGGAGAGACCGTGTGCTAGCGGAATGTTGACTTGGTCGGTGGCCTAAGATCACGTTGATTCGGATTGCAATGCTGCACGCAGTTGTGCGGGGGAGCTAGATGGGCTTTACGATATGAGGGCAATTTGTAGGGGGCAACACCTCGACATCAGCAGCTGACCTGAAATGAAGATAACACGTTGATTAGAAACAATTCTCAATGATCAAGCAGTCATCGACCTGTGTTCGTAATGCAATTGACCGTGTCTGCGACACATTTTTTCAAGATTGATTTCAGCAATTGTTACTACAAGAACTTATAATATAAATTTTTTTAAAACCGCTTAAACCATACTAGGACAACAACCGAATGAAGAAAACGTAGCTAGGTCACAGGTTAACTGAACATCTCTCCACATTGTATTCCGTTGTGATAACATCAGATCTGAACTGTTTGTTGAGAATCCCATCCAATTATGCCAGCTTCCACTGGACCGAACAACATCATCAGTATGGTAGCACGTAGGTAATTACCATTGGATAAATTGTTAACATACGACACACACTCTCATGGCTTGTTTGCGTCGTTTTCAACGGACGTCGTGTAAGCGGTGATGCATGAGTCTGGCTAAATTCGGTCGTGTTTGCTTGTTGGAGTGAATTTAATCAAATCAAGCGGTTAAGCTGAGTTGTGACTATCTACGCGTTCATTCTCGGAACATGCTGCTAGAGAGCGCGAATTGATGCAATTACTAAATTCCTAATTTGCTTTGTCTTTCACAGTACCTCAGGCAGAGTAGATATTAATGTTTTCAATGTTGCTGAACGACGTTGGCTAACAAAAAACTAATTGGAATATTGAAATAGAACGTTTCGATGATTGTTAAATTGACAAGTGACAAAACAAGTGTAAAATGCTTGGAACAACAATAACCATTGAAGCCATTGATTGCTCGTTTCAACTCGTTGAGAACATTCACATCATTATGATATTGTTTCACATGTTTTTTTAATGACCGTGACTCAGTCTGGACCTCAGCTTCAATTAAATGCCATTCTACAAATGGAGAATGCCAGTGCGCTGAGTAATTCCGGAGAGTGATTCCGTGTTGTAGGAAGAGAGCATGATGATTTCTTTCACTTTGGTTCTGAAATATCGTTTATAAGTTACGTTTCACTCTCACCACAGTTGCTAGTTCAGCCTCTCGCCCTGGCATAGCCGGAACTTTGATCGGCTTACCATACTCTGCACTGGACTGTTTGTCGACGCCTCGGCGTGTTTGGTCGATTTAAGTGGAAAAGTGGCATTGCTTAAGCCATTACCATCGTTCAACGATCACAGCCGGTAGACTTTGCGTAATCATCAATCTTTCGATTGCAGTACTTTTTACTCTTCTGTTTTGCTCCTACGACCTTCATACCAACATATGGGCACTGGTATACATTGTACTAAATCATAATCAACGAAGCAGCTTTGCCCATACTTTACAATACTTAACACGAGCAACTGATGCAGAGAAAATGTTCAATAAAATGCTACTGATCACAAACATCATGATCGAGCAGATGTCGCAACGTCAAACTGAATGGTATAAAATGTGATCACTGCATTGAGTGTGACAATTTTTACTGCACAGTGTGATCCACAGAGTTGTTTTCTCATTAACCCGATAGCATGCGGTACCGCTTCCGGCACCGGTTTATCTGCTTCCGGGGTGCTCCGGTTGCAGCGGATGCAAAGAAGTTCCGTGGGCCGATCGATCATCGACTGATTAGCCACGTACGGCCATGCCGGGTACGCTACGTACACCAATGTCAATCCCGAACCGGCGGTACAATGTGCAAAGCCGCCGCATTAGACTATGGGTGGAGAAAGTTGCCCCTTGGCACATGGGAGTTATGTAAGACTGTTTAGATGAAAGTGCAAACAGCATTAAGGAGCTGCGCCCGTACATAAAGTCTACTCAAGCTCAAGCGATTGTGTGCAGAAAGACACTACTTTCGTCTGGCAAACTGTGATTGAATTATCGTAAACATAACAAAATCATTCTTTTCGGGAATTAGATGGAGGTGAATAATGGGATTACCATAAAATTGATATGGATTGTATACAATGTATGTTGCATTGTTTTAAATTTAATTTAACGAACCCATCAAGTCAATGCCCTTTAAACCGTTTAATATCAACATGGCAGCGTGGTATACATTCATCAATAACTTTTAGCTAAGAATGATGGATTAATTAATGAATTTAGTCATTGTTAAAATGTAGTTGAAACCCCGATATGAAATAATATTGTAATGATTCATCATCATTGAACGGGATTCAACAAAGCAATAAAAATCGTAAATCTAAATTCAATTTCACTTTTACAGACAATGGCCTATTTGCTACAGTTTTTTCATCCTTCGATTGAACTTTCAGTTTAGCACCCGAAACCAGCACAACACTGCAGTAATGCGGGGAAAGTGTTTTGTTGTTGTTCTAATGTAGTAGAAAGGATCCCGTTTGGCTGTTCTGGGTCGCAATTAAATATTTAGCGGTTGTAGAGTTGCAGACAAGGAGACGCGAGTTGGGACGCAATGTGTTCTCCGTTTAGTGTGTGAGTCGGTCATGGTGTGACATAGTTTAAATTCCTCTTCTTCCCTGTTCACTACGAATGTGTGATCCGGGAATGATAATGCACATGCGATTACAGCGCCGTGCAGGGAGCAGGTGAAAAAATCGACAGCTTTCAACCAATACCATCGCTCCCGATGGTGTGACACAGTCGGAGTCTCAGTGGGCAGGATTCTTTATTGAGGCTATGCATTTGCGTGTTGCTTCTGCATGTTTGGATTCGGATTGTACGTTGAATCATCCTAATTGCATACCGGCGCCAACAACTATTGTACGCTAGAGTCAAATTCAAAACGGTGCTCAAAAACATAAAACACAAAAAAATTGTACCTTCTCATAAAAAAAAGTTTAACCACATTTTAGTTTTTTAATATGTTCTCTACTTGGTTTAAACATAATGAAATGTAATATACAAGGTGCTTTAGCTACACGCTTCTTTTTCAATTCAATCTGTGACTGAAAAGAATGAATAGTAAACATTATTTAAAAATGTGGTGAATACGCTATCGAAGCATATTTGACAATTCAATCTATTAGTCTTCAATTTTTAAGGTAAAAAACTTACGATATATCGTGACAATCGCTATGTGAGAGTTCACTTGTAGGCTATACTCACAAAATTAACGCCATCAATTGAAACATTACTTCATACGCCTTAGGAGAGCAGATCTGCGATTTGAAGTTCCTTCCTTCCTCGTTCACATGAAGCTTCAACCGGCAGCTTCAAATGATGGGATCCCTTTACCATACTTTCTTCTTCGAATTTCTCGGATACTTGATTATCGACAATTGATCTCTCAAAAGATTGATTACCTGCCAAGTGGCTGCGATCGATGCACCCCAGCTTTCGTTCAAGGCTGAATCCCCCCGGAGATGTGGATGATGGCACGGCCCGGAGCGTCTTTTTTTTTTTCAAACAGTGATAAGCGCACTCCAGTAGTGATAGCGGTTTCGAGCGGGAAACCCCGAGCGACAAGTGAGAAAATGCATTACACCGATCGAGCGCCAGCGTCGCCGCAGGTGATAGGCGTTTTAGGTTTTGCGCATTTTAGAAAGTATGCTGGACATAACAAAAGGCACCGACAATGGTAACGCGAGCCGTAATTTAAGACCTTTGAGCGATTTAGCAATGGATGAGGCGCGTGTGGAGCCATCTTCGAGGTACTGCAATTGGCCGATGTTCTCTCCGGCCGCTGGACACTCTCGGCTCTCGAGTGAACCTTTTTTCCTCACCGCTTGGGGTGAAATGTGAAAGTCGTGAGCATTGAAGCACCACCCGTTGGCCTTCGTGCAGGTGGTAGTATGCTAATTGTTTAAATCAATACCTTCGTACGCGTTGGCACTCGGAAAACGGAAAATGAATGGGTCGGTGGGGCAGAGAAAGAAAAGCAAAGTGGTGAGAGCTTTCCGGATAGCGCCACCGTTGCGCGTGAAGGCAGGAAGACATTGTGCCGGTGCGGTAGAAAGTAAAGCTCTGGATCGTACATACGATGGTTTGAACTCGGGTGTCAAAAATTCCTGTTGACACGCTGCGTAGTAAGTCCTACTCGCATTGTCAACGTGCTGCCGGGATGTTACATGTGCTTTGCATACAGGTAACCGTGTTTGATCATGCTAGACGTTGACGGAAGATCGTCGATCTGGACGTACCGGAGGCAAACTGTTTTGTGTACAGTGGGTGGCGGTAGACATTTAATTGACAAACCGTAATAAATATGCATGAAGCCATAGCAAACGATCCATGGAATTGATACCGGCAGGTATTACTATTCCATGAGCGTTGGGTTCAACTTTCTTCTAGCAACTGTACATCTCGTCTAGCTTGAATGTCTTTTTTCATCCTCATTTTAGCTGCCTTCCCATATCAAAGTTTGACACTATACAGTGAATTTCGAGATCCATATAATTATAGTTTTCATGCCTATCGTCAATACGTTTCGTAGAATCAGTAAGACTTGTTAACCGGTCAATAACATCTCAGCTAAGAGAATTAATTGAAACCGAAAATAGAATGAGAAAAAATCGAACCAAAATGGAAGATAAAACCTGCTACTGTGCAAAACAAACTTATTCAAGGCACTCCGAGTTTGCAGGGCCCTTTACATAACGGTTTTATCGAAAGTGCTCGGGTTGAGTAGAAGCGAATGCAAAATATAGCCTACCAGAACGAAGTGCCTACTGAATGGGCGTTTGGCATCGACATAGTTGTTGACGGTGGTGGATACAGGTTGGTCCAGCAGCGATTGTTGTCGATACACTTCACTTGGCAGCAGGTCCACAGCAGTGGAGTATCGGCATGGCCGAACATAAAACAGACGCCACAGCGCAACAACTTCCCGCCAAACCAATTCCGCGCAGCTCGATCACGACATTCAGTGCTAACCCTGAACCACGATCACGGCGCGTAACGCGTAAGGTGTGCCGCGTCCGAAAGCTTGCTACCGCGCGTGACCACAAACCCGCTAGAGATTGTCATCGTGGGTGTTTTTTTTGTCAGTTGTGCGCAGGGGATGTTCCACGGCGGGACATGAACTTGAACGTCAGACTTTCGGAGGTTCATGTGCAAGCTAATCTGATATGGTTTTCTATGATTTGGATCGATGGGAAAATCTCACATCGAGAAAATCATCTCTGAAGTTTGAAGCGTTTTCCCCGGCACCGACTACAAAACTTGACCTTTTCAATCGGCTTTTGGTAAGCGCTCATGATTTGAAGTTGATCCTTTTTGTCCGATGGTCGACATGATATGATCGACCGCTGGTGGCAGCAATCTGTCCAAATTCCACAGCCCATTAAAAAAAATTATCCAGGGTTACGAACTTTGGGTCGTTTTCTAATTGTTTGAAACGAAATTTTCACCACCTGCAAAGACACTTTGTTTTCCTCGCGCGTGAATATTAGTTCCAACCAAACTGACTGGCGCAGAGGGCAGAGAGTGAAAAAACAACATTTTCCATTCCTTTTACAGCCGGAACATAATGGGCCAACGATTGGGGCTGCGAGTTTACTTTTACCCAACGCGTAAGTTTTTTTCAGCCTTCTGAGGCTGAAAGAAAGTAAACATGCTTTATAACTGTAAATAATTTACGTTCAACCTTTTGACCGGAATGTGTGGCTGTAGCTGGGGATGATTATGTCCATACTTTTATAGTGTTTTGTGGCACATAAGCTTTCAGCTCGACTATTACGTGAACGTGGAACAAACAGCGAAAAAACATAAGATTGTTAAATTGTTATTTCTGATTAATTTGAGGTATACAATCAACAACGGGGGTCATAAGAATATTCTCTTCTGCTGAGAGTAATTAGACGGATTCGACCAGAACAACCCTAAGCTGTTTTGAAGCTATGAGGAATGTGAAACGAAGAATTATCATCTCAGCTAGCCTTGAAGATGCGAATGAATTATGCATTGGGCTCAGAAAAAACATCATAAATTGTGGAACCAGCGCGACGGAGCTCTTTCTTCACATACGATTTTCCCTTTCTACATCGCGGGAAGTTAGCGAAATACAAAAAAGAAACAAACCCCCAGTGCGAACAAACGCTCCCATGCGTGAAGGATAGGTCACTCAGGTTGTGCGCCCCTGGGCCGGCTGAACTTTGCACACGGTCTGAACCGGAGAACGAGCCGGCGGCGTGACGAGCAGCAACTTGCGCGCAGCGATAGGCGCGGAAACTTCGCGCCGAGAAACAATAGCATCTTAATTGCACATCCACATTCCGCCCACCTTCACGAGCGCTGGAGATATTAACCAATCTGCATGCATTATTGCATACGTGTTCATACGTTCTTGAAACGATCCCATCGATACACTGTGAAAGGGCCCGTCGATTTGCTGGCCGTCAAATTGTGCAAGAGCGCCAATGTTGTAAAATCCGCGTGGCTAAACAACGATGGATTGATCGAGAAGATATAATTTATGAGCTACAGAAATCGAGTCTTTCTCTGATCACAGTTTTACCGCACGGAACAGAACACAACACAAAAAATACTGTTTCACATATTTAAATAATTCATACTCGTCACATTTCAACGTTCAGCGAAGCATGTGAAAAATATTCTTCCGCCGCGGCTTCGTAGGAAGCCACGATTGGTTGTTTTTGTTTCTCGTCACGGCTACTGTGATGAAGTGGTGCTGAAAAACTAAACCGCCGCATAATGTCTCGCCCAGCATCTTACAGCTGCGTTAAGATAAATAGTTCGATAAAACAGGAAACGTTCCGGGTGACAGGCTTGAGACCAAACCGGCGACTTCAATGTTGCCCAGTAGGAAAGTGCACCAACACTCACCGGGTTCACTTTCTCTTTTATGTTTCGTTAGTCTGCTTTATGGCTCCAGATTCAAGCTCAAGGTGTTAGGCGGATAGGAAAACCTTTTGATGGTGGAAGAGAATGGCTGTTTGCGGTGGTAGCTAAACCTGCTCCAACCGCAATTCAAACGAGCTAGCACACACGCACACAGAGCAGCGGAATGCTCCCCGTCCGGGGTAGGGTGCATCGCAAGTGAACGTACGCCGAGATTTGGTTATGGTTTGCATTCGCTTCCGTTGCTTCATTTCAGACATTGCCTTTATTTTATTAAGGAGTTGAAACGATTACGACATTTTCTGAAAAATATTTCAATTGATTTTTGGAATAATATATTTAACGTACAGCAAAACTTTTATTTCAATTCGAGAGATTTTGTTATTCAACTATAGAATTGAGCTACCCTACTTTGCAGTACATAATGCCAATAAACACGTATTGAACGAAATATGGGCGCAATTAGTCCATCTCGATACTGCTGTACCGTACTTGACTGAATCGACCGTCGCGGATGGACAGGCGACATAAACGAAAGTCCCTTCCCCCGGTGGATATACGACCTAATAAGAAATGCTCTTTAACATACAAGCAAGCGGCCCATAGCAGCCGTCATTTGTCGCATACGGCTATCCGCGGAGGAGAAAGTGGATGGAACCCAAGGATAGCGGCTTAATGGACATGGCATTTGCACGGTGCACAATGCAACTTAGCAACCGAACCTAAGCCGTTTATGCTTTGCGGTCTATGTAGGAGCATTATTCTATTTGAATAAGCGGTTAGTCAATTGACCTACGTTTATCGATGCCACCACTTGGCTTCTGTATCGATTGATTAATTTGCCAACGGGTGGTAATCTATTATCTACAAGGAACACAAGGAGCACAGCTTTATGAAATTAAATACATTTTCAAGCCAAACATTTTCAGAAAGAGTCTGCCAGAACAAATACAAGTGCAAATGAATGCACCGGTTAGCCCTGAGCAGCATGATGACGTCGCTTGCATGTGGTCCCAAAGCAAACATTTGTTCGCTAGAGCGGCCCAGGCTAAACATAAATTCTCTTCCAACCGGACCGGACCAAGGTCGATCGAAATGTCACTCTATAGTCACTATAGTCATCGTTGAGACTCTATTGGCAGGTTGAAGGAGCAACCTGGTGCCGGGGACTCGCCGCAAGCAGGTTCGCGAATGTGGTGATACCTCCGGACTCCATCGCCTTTATGCATGACTCTTTTCTTTCCATCCTCCACATTCTATACTCTATGTACGTGAGGGTGGTGTTGAATTATTTCATTTGAGAAATATACAACAACTTTCTGGCGATTCCCACGTTGTGCACCGCCAAGTGCACGCATCGTGCGACGTGTGCGATTCTTATCGTCGATCTAGGAGGAGTACGAAACTGAATACTGCTAACAGAGCGTCAAGGTTGGCGGGCTTCTGCACAAGTTACGCAATAGCGCATACATACGAGACAAACAATTACGCTTAGAGCGCAAGTGAAACTGTTGTGCGTAACCTCATCACAATTTTGCCGCCTTTTTGGCCATGCCGGTAGGCGGTTGATCGTTTGGCGATGCACGGCACTTAACGGCTCGATTGTGTGGCTTACGTAACTGGACACTCGAAGAGGCTGGCGGGGCAGGGCGTGTGTCAGCTGCCATCCCAACACGCACACACACACACACACACACACACACACTGCTGGTCGACCAAATCCGCCGACCGGCAAACAATTTGTAACTTCCCGAAAGGAAGTTGGATGAAAATGGAAGCATTATTGAGAGTGCCCTTCTCATCAGTTCACGATGCGATGACAACGACCTGCCACCTGTCCGATCGGGGACAGGAAATCTGTGTCATGAGATCAAAGGCATGTTGAGGTTGAACAAAAACGGTCTGAATTGAGCCGATTGGTTTGATAAAATGTCGCACTAACTCAGGAGCTCGGCTTTCGCACCAAGAGAAGCCAACGAATGGTTGCAACCTCGTTAAAGCACTGTCATATCTCAGGAACGATTGTATAAAATTTCGTTTGCGATTATTAATGCACGACTCTTAGTTAGCAATATCGAACAGTGAACCGAAAAGAAACGGAGCTTCGTATAAGATAAAAATCGGCACAAATTAGTCGTTGCATAAGGCGAAGCTATATAACGTGTGCTCGAAAAATTAGCGATTTATTTCTCGAGAGTGACAGTATCTTAATGAAACAATGATCAATTATAGCAGTTTTTTATATGCTACAAGCGTGAAGCCAAGTTTATATAACATTGAAAATGTCGATAAGCTCACTTTTCGTTGCCATTCATCTGCACGGAATTTGATTCGATTATTTTGCTAGAATGAATAAAAAATAATAAAATACCTTCTATTATTACTATTTCTCTGTAAATAACGTAGCGTTAATAAGAACAGATGGTACAATATGACGAAATAGGTAAATAAAAGGTGACTATGAACGTATCAATAACCTCACTATCTGGCTAAACAGGGTACAGGATATGTGTTCTAACCATTGACCTGATGGATCACTTTGCAAGGTAAACATCCGAAAGCCCAAAGGCATAATACCGGAAGGCTAACTTCCGTAGGCCGGATGAGGCGGTGTACAGTGCATTCGATAGGCAGTCTGCAATCGACCTTGTAGTTTTTCGGCGTGCCGCTTTGACTCATCTTTGTTTATGGGGCCTAAGAAAATGGCTCCCAAACGTTGTTGAGACGTACAAACCTCGAGTCACTAATAGATTTGGCAACATAAAAGCACACAGGCACCAATCCGAGCATTTGAATCTCTTGTCGCTCCGGCTAGAGCGCGAGGGGATAGGGTCGTTCAACTTTTGGGCGGCTCGGGAACAACCCCGCGATCACCGGTGCGCGAGGTAGTCCCACCACAACCATGTTTACCACCGGATACGGCTTTGGTTGAAAGGAAGGAAAGGAATCGCCTGACCCAGGAGCGAGGCGCGACGGTTTCCATTTTCACTTGGCACCATTTCCCCCATGCTGCCGCTAGTCTGAGACGATTGCGTGCTATTTTTAATTCTCATGTTACACACGCTCTAGAAGTAGATCTCCGACCCGGAAGATTGGATACACCGAAGAAATATGCTACGGATCGCACGAAACAACCACGTTATTCGAGTTAATCTATTCGATATGATTGCACAATGCTTGAACATAATACTGTGTTTTTGTTTAAGGACGCATACAATTAGATTTTGATTTGATTTTCGCACATTACATGCAATTAGGGTAGAATCTTATAAGAATCTTATAAGGTTCGACAAATACAAAGCGGTGCCAACTGGAATAGCATCAGCATATGATGAATGCAAAACATATTACGACCTAAACACATTAGTTTTATGGCCTTATGACATGAATAAACATGCGCTCCGCCTCATGGTTTTGGGTAATTTTCATAAAATTATTCCACTAATCAAGATAGAAGCAAGCTCACATCGATGCAACCGAACGGCTTGGCATAGCAATATTCCAGCAAGCACAATTTAGCGAAAGCCCGTACACCACATTTTACACACATTATGCAAATGCACCCGTTCCGGGGCTTTTGTCGTGGAGCTTGTGTGCTGCCACTGATTTCCGCCCCAAGATACCACACCGGAGAGTTTGACACAGGCGAGAAGCTGTTTTTTGCTGTCGACTTTGGCTCCTCTACTACTTCCCACTGTGGCTGCTCTTTACAACCACGTTAGCCGTCCACCGTCCACTTCCTGCCAGCACATCGTATCAAGTTCGTCTTCTTCTACTTCAGCGAAGCAGAAAATGCCTATAAATTCGCTCGCCGGCTTCGCTATTCGATTCGACGGCGTTTGAAGGGCTCCCTTCGTCGCGTTCGTCCATTGTTGTCAGCTCGAGATCGATTGCAGTGGAGGATGCGAACCTACATATGCGCCTGGGACGGGTAGCCGCGTTATTTGGTCTGTTGTCTTCATGTGATTACTTTTACGAGATCTTCTGTTTCTGCCGCACGCAGACGGCATGTTTGCCGTGCGGCGCGTCCGGGGAAGCATAAAAATAGGAACAATCTCCCCGAGTCGTTGGTGGTGGTGTGTACTTGCGAGAATTACCCAAACAGAGGGTCACCAACGCCGGTCGGAGGGCTCTTTGCCCATTGTCTGTAACGTGAATTGTGCTTGAGGAAAAATAAAAATCTAAATCTTCACACACTCAGGCGTCTTTCTTGCGGTGCCACTTTCTGTCCTTTCACTCGCGACCGTACACACACACACACACACACGAGCGGACGTACCCTTGCTTTTTACTCCACACACGTTCTACAGGCGTCGCACGATGCGGTCAGCATAATTATGCTCCACGGGGTACGAGCAAGAGCGGCTGGTTCGGTCGGTTGCATTTAATGGGCAGTTTTTCAGCTTCCCCTCTACACCTACTTGCATGTGTTAGCTGGTGTGCGTGTGTTTGCGACCGACTGTGGGTCTGTTATGCTTCTTACCTTGGCACCGTCGCTGGGAACCATTACACTGGCAAAGGTTGGTTCGAAATCACCCAAGTCACCACGACAAGAAGGGAAAAAATGAACAGACGCAACGAGCGAGCACGAGAACCACCGGGTACGGGAACCATTTACGGCAAGAGGTCAAGCGAGACTCTCAAGAATGGCAAGTTTCAAGTGAGTGAGTGAGAGAGAGAGAGAGAGAGAGAGAGAGAGAGAGAGAGAAGCGACACGACCGGAACGGAAAATTGAGGAAATGATCTGTCCGGTTGTGTTGGTTGAGAATGGCCATTTTCAAAACAATTCTAACACATGCAGAGGAAATCCCTGATGATCCGAGCAAGCCACCTTACCTGGTCGATCGGCAGCTGATCGGCAGTAGCGCCACGTAGCGAGGCGTCATGCTCATCTCCCATCTTGCTAAGAAAGCAAGATCGTTCAATATTCTCAGCTTGAAAACGCTTAGTACGGTCGCATGTTTCCAATACGTACTTCAAATAAAAAACAGTCTCACATTTGCCTCCTGTTCATCGCTCGGCTGACCTATTTGTTGATTGCTATTTGCTCCAGTGCGATCGGTCTCTTTCTCTCCCAGCCTAGTTGTAGACGAATGGGTTAATCAACAGCTTCATCAGCACGTGGCGTTAATGAACGTCACAGTGGAAACGAAGTTCTCAACGTCTGTCGATTTGTGTACATACGATCGCCGCATTGCATGTGAGCAAACACGCTGCGATGAGCTAGGTAGAAGATGGAACGATTTTGCCGGTTTCGGAAGAATTCGCTATAGGCTCGAAACAATTGATCTCATCACAACCAGAGTCTTATGATTGTGTTTCTACGACTATTGTGTGTATTATAATGATAATGAAAGCATTTAAACAATATTGATATTAACCGTTATGGTATGAGTGGTTTAAATTCTTCATACCGTTCTCCAAACTGTCGAGTTTCATACATACATAAACAATTGATGCTGAAATTCGATCTTTCTCGTCATGACAGTTCTGATCAAATAACATCCCTAAGCACCCATCATAGCTACCATTGAGTACGCACATCGCTTAGACACATGTTTCACGTTTCGGTCGAGTTCCGATGCCAATCGGGAAGCTAACCAGGCAAACTTCCCTCGGCACCACTTGTGCTTACCGAATCGAACAAAACGTCGGTTGATTTGTCGCTGACGGCCAATGGCAGTGTGTTTGGAGTCACTGCACGATCAACATGACATCACCGCAATGGTCAGCGCATGCTTTAGCTGAGACTTCGATTATGCTAATGTTTTGAAGCCACTGTCACTTACAACTTGCAACTACCAATTGGGAAACTTATTGGGCAAGAAACACTGCTTGTTGCTGGTTGGTTTGACACCTAAAGGCAACTGAAGAAATATCCCCACAGCTGTTGTATGGCTGGCTTTACAACAGCCACCCTGTTTAAGGCCGTTTACTTTAAACAAATTTCTTCACAACATACTTGTGTAGGTTTGTTGCTCAAACTTGCTGCTGAAAATAAATGCCTGGTGCATTTTGTGGAGCCAAGTTCAGAATTTAAGTTCCTTTTTGTGCGACGCTATTTCACGCCACGCCTAGCACATGTTGACAGTGTATTCATTCGTGTACTAGCTCTAGTCTCAACTTACACGCAACATGATATTATGTTTCCCACAGCGATGGCAAGCTAACACCTTGCTGAAGGTTCTAAAAGTCTGTCAGGAGCAAATACACATACTGGAAGTCATACAAAAACCGCAAAGGGTTAACTGGTTTTTAGCACATGCAAGTGTTACCATCAGGGTAATAATGATGTGTAATATTTACCAGGGATTAACTGCTTTACTTTACAATGTCACCGGTATATAATCTACAACTTTAAACGCACAGTACCGTACCAATGTAAAAAAAACTTCATCACATTTCTGGAGCGAGCAATACAACACCTGAAACGGATCGTGTACGAAAAGTGCACATATCCCAGTTCGGGTTGCATAATAATCGTGCAAATATTTAGTCCAGACCACCTGCATTTACCTGCAACCGGTTGTCTGTTTCGTGAAATGCTTTTAGGCACCAACGGAGCGATGAAAACCGGCTTGCAATTTTTCGATACGAATGAATATTACACAACGAAAGGCACTGTCGCTCCAGATGCTTTGTGCTAACCTTGTCTATGCATCGAATCGAATTGGGCGTGTGATCATTCTTAAAGTTCCTGAACCAACGTAACATATCGATGGTGCACGTTAGCGCTTTCAGCTTAAATGTAGTACAGAAACACGGCGTTGAGGAACCTGTTCCTATATAGCCACTGATTGTTGGTTAAAGCACTACACACATAAGCACCGGCAACAAGCAAACGGGTTGTGATCGGAAAACTGAACTGATTTCAAGTTTCGTTACCGAAAACGACGTCACGTTTCATGCCAGGTTTAATTGTCTTCTTTCTTAACGTTTGATCAATGGGAAATAATGCTTGAATGATGAAGGCCTTACAAAACAGTTCTTGATTTCCACAACAGCTGATCACCACAAGATACGAGTAAGATCTGCTGGCATATAATTTTTGAAATGCCAAAAATAAAATTTCAACTGCTGAACAAACGTGATTGGATTAAAAGTTATTTTTAATAGTTTTTTTCAATAGTAATAAATTCGTGTCATTTTAAATAACGTATTTGCCACTTCTTCTTGCATTTTTATAGCATTTGGAATTTCAATCGTTTATAGTTTATATGAGTTAAAATAATAATGATTATCGAAAAAGACTTTCGTTTCCTAAAACGACTTATAACAACAGCGTACTATACGGCCTTATTAATCGAGTTCTTTGATCAGTTGTTATTGTATCCAAACATATCCAATCGAATTAATTTGAGAAATGCGATTCTTTGGCATCTACACCTACTTTAAAATAGTTCTTATGCGGTGGTAATAATAAAGCAAACTTTGAAAACTGTTGTTTATTTGATTTAATAACGAAGTATAGTAAATTCATTTTAAAAAAATCTGTTTACAAAGTGTGCCAACAGCAAAGGCTCAACCAGCGTAAAAATTATCAAATAAAACATGGGTTAAAAGACATGATGTCATCACAGGCTTTGCCTGCTAGCGACATTTTACTGTTGTTAAGCGTCCGGCTGCCATATTTTGACCATAATTTAAGTCCCATATGTGGCGGACATTCAAAACAGATGAACCCGTTGGGAGCGGTTTTTTGCAATGGAATGTTCAGAATGAGAATGGTGGGCAGGATATGGTACAACTATGCCAAAACCATGGTTATTAAAAAAAACAGTTTATAAAATTAAACATACAGCATTATTCAAATGATATAGTTTGTATTCTGGTACCACCACAACTTACCGTGCACTTAAAGCTGGTGTCTTTCGATTCTGATGTTCGGCTATGCAACGCAAAGAATGGTGGCTTATCTGCTGGAACCAATAATTTTGAACCCGAAATAACCGCTCCTAATCTGCATCACAGGGGAACGATTTTAAACACAAACTGAAATTCAACATCAAAGACGTTAGGAGAAAGAAAACACACACATCAGAAGCCGCAGTATCTGTGGCACTAGCTCATATGGATGCGTTTGACCTTTAAATTGTCCACTCTTTCTGGTAAGCATGCGACGCACTTGGTTATCATTTAGATTGATGAAAATTGTGTACGAGAAGCTACGATGTTTACTAAGAGATCAAAGGTCATTTGCTTTTAGCATATAAATCGGGTCAATTCGTGCTGATTTGAAATTATCTTTCGTTGGAAGAAAAAGCACATGTTCGCAGTGTCTGGACGAACTTGATTTTGTGCTGTTTTTGCGTTCATTATTCACAGCCCTTATTTGGAATCACTGCCTTTAACTGTTTCGTGGCCGATAGTAAGAGTTTTGTAAACTCAAACCGTAAAATTTATAGTACATAAACAGTACTGAACAAATATGCTATGATTATATGCACTTTATTTTCTACACCAAAACGCATACTAAGAATACACTAGCGAACGTGAGGGATCCATGAACAATACAACAACTTTCCAATTCAAGGACTCTAGGGAGATAGAGCATCACGGAAGGAACGCTTCCATTTTCTTCGTCACTTGCCGCTTGCCACTCCAATCAATTCGCATCCTCTTGATACCTTACACTGCAGTAAATAATAATCTGAACTGTAGAGTTTGTGAAGGTACCACAAACACAAGTTTCCATCAACATGCGGTCTCAGTGAAGGAGGAAACGATCGATTCTGAACACATTTCACGAGAGCAGCATCCGTTGGTTGGGTTTCGAGCGAAAACAGGTTTGTTTCCATTCAGAAAACACCCGATACAACACGACAGCCGTTACGACCCTTACCGAGCACACCACAAACACACCGTTCTCGCGATCGCGCGTCTGAGTTACGTCTGATGACGGCGGCTCTAGACGACCACTTTAGAGCTCGCGCCGCGAGCCGCGAGCG
>KB672913.1:1992624-2020834 GCA_000349145.1 Anopheles dirus | reverse complement strand
ATTGCATGCAATTTTCTACACTTTTTGCCAAGTGGGTACTTTCAGCTCACGTTAGGCATCGGTCATGCAAATATCCCGCACAATGCAACGTTTGTACGTAGTTTTATTATTATTATTATTAGAATTCGTATATATTTTGACCTAAAATGTTAAAATTTTGGAAAAATCAGAACTTTATGTTTGAACTGGAAATACCATTTATACTGCAAAAATTATAGTAATTACCTGTACTAAGGAATATTTAAATAACACATCGTATTTAAAAGTTGGCTGTGTCAGCAACTTGTCTTATTTAAAATATTTATTTACAATTTTAGGTTGAATCTCAACACATTCAATTTTGACACGGCGTTGAACGTGGTAATAAAATTATATCTGCCTTGGCATTACGACAATTTCGATTTTTTGTAAATCTGTTAAGCTAATCAGATCATTATATATTTAAGATAAGTATTTTAAAGTTAGATAATTTAAAATTGGTAATACAAATCTAAGCCCAGCAAACTCTAAACCCAGATTGAACAATGTTTACTTGAATATGTTAATTTGAAAATTAATAAAATTTAGTAAATTTCTTCTACTACCCAATTCCTAGTATTTTATTTTAATTCAATTTCGACCGCACACGGTGGTTGTGCTTGTTTTTTTTAACTATTTTCTGAAATGGACGGATTACAATAAATGCATATAGGGTAAATGTACCAGTTTTCGGCAAGACAAACAAAGCATCAAATTTTGCTCTAAAATACCATAGAAGTTTTACGCCTTATATTTAGAAAAGATATAGCAAAACGGCCAGGCCGTCCCTTCCGATTAAATAAAATAAATTTAGAAAAGATAAAAATAGCTTTCACCTCAGTTCCATGTTTTAATTAAATCGGTATTTTCCGAAATTCACACATATTTCTACAATTCCTTCACAATTTTATGCGATGAGATGCGTGTCGATAAATAAGAATGTTTTCGACAAAAAAAGATTAATGTTAATGTTTCTAAGAGATAAGATGCTAATGTTTTATGCTTTATTCAATGACTTTTCGATTTTTACTTGTTCATTTGATTATTGGTTTTACATTTAAAAAGGCTGCCTGAAACTGGTACATGGCAAATCTTCTATGAAAGTGGTACATATTTGGATCGTCAAAAACGGCCTACTTGATGGTCGATATGACACCAATTGACTAGCAAATTTATAGCTTTTAATAAATGTTGTCTGCAAACGAATGGTAAAAAAAATGTTTCTAATAATTTTCTTCTTATATCAGCACCCATTGTAAGTATTAATATTTTTTGTTCACGTTGCCGAAAAATGGAACACTATATAATTGACAGTATAGACAATAATTTATGTTATGGGTCAAACAACCCTGGTTTTCAAGAAACCAAGGAGCCTTGTAAATGCATTCTATGTTTGTAAACCGAATTATTGGATTAAAGATGGAGGTAGCTGTGTTAGAAGGAAATAAGGCATGTTTGCAAAGATTTCAACAAGATTTTATGGTATCGGCTATCGTGTACAAAGCACGTCATTTAGTAGAATTCAACTGTGACACTTTTGTGATGGTATCCTGCAATGGTAAATATAAACGAACCAGAATTGCTTACCGAACCGATAGTCCCTACTTTAACGAGGTAAGTAAAATATTTGAAGAACTTCATTAATTTGTAGTGAAAAACTAATCATCGTTCTCAAACAAAGTATTTTAGCTTCTCGATAAGTTGCTCCGAGCAACAACTTCGAAGGAAGGGAATACTTTTTCGTTTATATCGAGCATCCGTTTGTACAAGCATGCAAACATGTATTGGAGAATTTCATGTGGATCTTGATACAGTATGGAAACAAGATAGTAAGTACAACATTACAAATGTAGTATCTTACAAAAGACTTATCTCAAGATTTAATTTCGCGTTTCGTAGGTAATATTTTCAACTCCTCGTATTTTTTGTGAGCAAAATAATTCTGAAACTTTGTGGTAGATTATTCAAAAGGACTAAGCAATGTTTTTTTTTTTTCATTTATATGAGATAAACAACATGAAAAATGCTTACTATCTTACTATCTTACCCTTACTAACTTACCTTTAGCAAAGCTGGTCTCAAGTTATTTCGACATCAAATAGTGTTTTGGTTTGCTTTTGATATATTATGAAATCGTTCAAAACATTGTTGGATAATCTTCTTCTAGACTTACATAGGTTGTTCAGCCAACGAAGGAGAAAAATATGTGTTATGAGTCTGTCCATAATTCTCGGTTTTAATTGTGTTGCTACTTTAATACTAACAAATGGAGGTGGATCGAGATCAAATGGATCGAATATAAATTTGATGTCAAATGACACTGAGACGGCAATTTTTGTTTGATAACTCGACAATATTATAGTTTTATAATCCATTTGGTAACTCTACTTCTTCTTTTTTTTGTCTTTAGGGCTCCCGAAGTAAAAACCCATTTTTTACAAAAATCCTAAAACCTTAAAATAACTATGAGAGGTCTTGAGGTAACCTGCTAGGTTGCAATTGACACCAAATTGGTTCTTTAGGAACAGCCAGTTGTATTTATGATGTTCTATTAAATATATTTTAAGAAAGGATTTTGTTTTTAAGGTTTTACATGAAACTAAATTTCGCGTAATTGTAGCTCAAGTGTTAAGAATTAATCGAGTTATACCGACTCAAACTGGAGAATCTCGTTCGTTTGAATTGATATTAGTTTGGTTTTGATTATTTTTACAGATCATGCATTTTTCAAGAAATGGGGTTCGTTTGATCCTGTAGATGGAGCAACATCGGTTGAAATGCACTGTGGTTATCTTCTGATAGATTTATCAATAACACCGTCTTTGATGAAACCATCTCCCATTTTACTAAACTACGATTTAGACTACGACAACATTGAAAGGTTTGTAAGGGTTATCGCAATGAAATAAACGTTTTCATTCCGTCGTTTTTAAATTTTCCTACAGAAACCGACTTCTTCCCAGAAACGATTTTAACAACGACTTACAAAGAGTACGATACTGTTGCAACATTATTCAGGGAGAGTTCGTTACTAGCGCGGAATATTCTGTTCGTGTCCTATATGGAGGAAAAAAGGTAATCTATATATTACGAATAGTAGGTACGATCTTTAAATATCGCTTCCAACAGCTACGTACTAACACCAGTCATAATGGTAGAAGCTATCGTTGGAATGAAACATTGTCTTTTGTTGGGACATTTCCATCGCTAAACCAAAACATCGTCGTAGATATACTGACAAACAACTGTTGCAGCAATAATTTGAAGTCTACCCGAATTGTTCATTTCTCCTCTTTGTCGAAACGAACTGAGGATATTTGTATGTATTTATAGTGCGAAGAAATACGCATATGCTTTATAGTATGTATTAAATGCGTATGTGTTCATATTTTAGATAATTTACCAATGTTCGGACCAACCTGGATGTACTTTTACAGTGGATCTCACGAGTCTCGATACGTTGGTAAACTCCTTGTTTCAATAAGTACCGAAATACTCTCGATGCAGTCAGCTCCAGCACATAAAGCGCATAGAGCCCGAATCTATGAGCCACTTGTGGCATCTAACTACTGGGAAGAAGGAGCTTTCAAGATAAAATTTTGCATCATCCATTTGAAATTATTGCGTCAGACATCAGCGGGTCAAATGCTGGTCTATCTTACCTGTGCAGATGTACATTCTAAAGCTCTTCATTTCGCTGTGGATCAACTGAACACACCGAGAAATCCAAACTCTACTGATAAGGAAGTAGCTAACAGGCAGCTCCCAATGCAGATTCAGGTTCCAGATTACAGACATAAATATTTTCTACAACGCACTGTCATCAATCTAAGAGAGCAACTGAAACATCTTATCGATTTGTTCAAAAAAGCAATGTTCGTTAAACATAGGAAGGAGTCGCTTTTTGACTACCGGCAGCTTTTCATTCGCTTACTAACACAGTTAGAATCAAACTTTATGCTTGCTCACGAGAATATAATTCAATCGGCGTATAAACAACATACTAAGTGGGATCAAATGAGAAAAAATCATCTTATGCATCAATTGGTAAGTGTGGTTAAATTCATAAATATGGTAAAGGTAATTAAGATCGTTTTATTGTTATAATGTAGTATTTAAATAACAATGTTGATTGTTTACGGTTGTACATGAATAACATTTATTTCCGATTGAATAGATTCTACAAAAAGCAGAGCTCTCCACAATAAAGACCAGCGTAAATTCGAATGTCACGCTCGATGAGGCATCACACATTTTGAATAAATTGAACACAATTCTAGAGTATTTATCATCCATGTTGCAAGATGTAAGCTACTCCGATGGTAATTATCTATGTTTATGTTACACACTCTATATATTATACTTTTCTTCTGTTTACTTCAAAAGGATCAGAACCAATATCCAGACATTCTTCTACATGTATCGCGCCCTGGACATTCATCAGTGGATGCTATCGCACGTTTCAACATGGCCCAATACATTCTCCCGCTAAACTTATCAGACCCGGAGGGTGTACAATGCGGCAAACGGTGCACAATTCTCCTGAGGTCGATACATTGCAATCATTCGTGTGCAGATCGATGTGGTTGCATTTATGCCCAGCTGGACTATGTTCTGCAGATTGGAACAGAGCGACAGGAAAAGATAGGACCGAGTGATACGCTGGTATTGGAAACACCACTAAGCAACTCTACCGGTGGTTATCAGCGCGCTGAATACCACCTTATAACAATGTTTTTGCACTGTAAGATACACGTGTATCAAGCACGGATTTTTGCTGGATTTTATGAATCCGAACAGTGCAATGCAAAACTGAAAGTGCAGTTTGAAAGTTACGAAATGGTACTCTTGGTAAAGTAATTTACGGTGCTTTCAAATGGAAAGCAGATATATAATATTTTATTTATAGACGACATCGACAACAGTATCTCCTTGCTGGAATGAAACGGTAGAACTGTCAAATGTTCCTTTCGCGAAGACAACTAATGAAGGAAATGAATCAAAACAAAAAAGTAAAATCTTGTTCATCCTACTGCTGGAGGGAGAGAAAACGGTAGGTATTTTCTCAATATTATGATTATGTTTTCTATCCCTATTCTACTTCTCTTCACTCCTTGTTTGACTCTTGAGAGTTACAATATTTATTGACAATATTCCCTACGATTTGTTGTTTAAAAGTCTCAGACTGCAATCGGATGGTTAGATGCGTCGATAAAGGCACTAGGAACCGAATTGGCTCATGTAAACGATGTGCGGGATAATTCAGCATCAAGCAAGTTGCAAACTGCATTGGAATGGATTCCACTGTTTGATAATGGAATGCGGATAGCGGATGTTCTTGTATCATGTGATATTGTGGAGGTACAATTTTTTTTACAAATCAGCAAACATGCAACAACATGCATAGTACAAATTGTGAAAGGTTATTTTACTCATTGCAGGTTGCTCCCATAGACGACATAAACCAAGGGCTTAACGTCAAACCATTGGTTGTACATGGCTTACCACCAGAGATAGCACCAACACTGAGAACATTTTGGATTGAGATATTCTACGTTGGTCTTCGACAAATGCACAAACGATTCGGTCGTACGATAAAAAAATCTCGCATATTGATCTCCATGGGTGAAGCGAGCGTTATCAGTGGACTTTCTGGAATTACCTATGGAAACAGCGCAAATTTTTCTGACGATTACAAAACCTGCTCGGTGGTAAGTGCAACAAGGTTTGTGTGTTGCAACTCATAGTAATCGTAACTCGTACACGTATCTAAAGCGACTTCCAGAGAATCCAAACTATTGGCCATTGATGGCTATAAAGCACATTGAATATTCGAGACAAAACGAAGCGAAAACGGTTGGAAACGCTGTCTTGAATGTTTCAGAGTTAGTTACTGATAACTCAGACTCAGTGGAGATGTCTACGATTGTAGATCTAGCACAAGACGATTGCGATGCCGATGCACTAAACAGCAAACACGTCAATATGTCGTATAAAATGTCAAATGTTCGTGACATGATACAAGCGCAATTTAAACAATTTATACCAGCGAACAAATCACCGACAAGGCAAAATAGTGAAGTTAACGATCAATTGACTTGGTGGACTAAGTTCTACAATAGTCAACACCAGTGTAATAATAGTTGTACTCTTAAGGTAATATATTTCGATCGCCAATAGTTACGTGCTTGAATATATTATAATTCGGATATTGATCTATTGTAACACACATGATGATCATTTACTTATGAAACATATTACAGATTTATGACAGAGAGCTGGAGGAAGTGTCTGAATTTGACAGATTTCAAGATTGGAGTGGAAGCTACAAGCTTAACAAAACCAAACGTAGTAAAAAATCTGTGACAACGAAACAAACATATGGTATGGTGAAATGTAAAATTCAAATCCATTCCCAAGTGAAGACTAGATCGAAGCAGTTTTTGCCGTAATATACCCCCGAAAAGAATATCAGTGTATGCAAATAATATCTGCCCATATTATACCCAATTTCAGAACGAAAGGCCACTTGACGTTAACCTCATCCACCGTGCAAATACAAGTTGTCGTTTATGTTGTGCAGGCTCTGAAACTTACCTCGCGGGACATCATGTCGGAATCTGACTCTTATATAGTGTTAACGTACGGTAACCAGCGCGTTCGCGATCGAGCATTCTACATTCCTAATCAAGCATCGCCGGTATTTGGTCGTCGTTTCGAGATGCAGGGAATGCTGCCAAGGTGAGTAGACAGTGATAGAAAGGCTCTTCCCAACATGCAGCAAGTGAGAACATTTTCTTTTCCAGAGACCAAATGTTACACCTATCCGTATATGACAGAGATTTCGTTTCCTCCGATGATCTAATCGGTAGCACCTTCATTGACATCGAGAATCGTTTTCGGAGCAAACATTTGCCAGCTTTTGGGTTGCCGAGCACCTTTAACTCAAGCGGTTACAACCGGTGGCGTCACGAATTGAAACCCTCGGAAATGTTACTAAATATCTGCATGCAACATGGTGTCGAAAAGCCTCGGATAGAAGATAACAAGATGATTGTTGGAGGAACAGAATTCCAATGTGACGAGCTGGATTCGAACGAGTGCCAAATGGAGCAGCTATGCCTTTTGGCTTTGAACAATTTCCAGCGCGTTACTAACGGGTTAGCTTTAACTCCAGAGCACGTGGAAACTCGTTCATTGTACCATCCCAAGCGAGCTGGCATTGAACAGGGCAAGGTTCAGCTGTGGATTGAGGTGTACGAGACAGGCCGACCACACCCGCAACCTCTCGATATCACACCGCAACCGCCAAAGCCGTACGAACTTCGAGTGATCGTCTGGAACACGGCCGACGTAGTGCTGAACGAGCGTAACATTTTCGGAACAGAGATGAGTGACATTTACGTGAAGTGGTAAGTACCGCCTCGTCAAAGTCGTGTCCACAACAAGGAAGCAAGGGTCAATGGCAGCCAAACTGCCAACACCGCTGATCCATTTATTCTATTTTTTTTTGCAGCTGGTTGCAAGAGTTCACGGAAGCGCAGTGCACGGATATCCATTATCGTTCACTCACCGGCGAAGGAAATTTTAACTGGCGCATGGTATTTCCGTTCCGCTACTCACCCGCCGATGAAATGGTAAGTAACTTTCGGCGCCGTATTTCAAGCGTCGATTGTTGACCTGTGCTGTCAATGTGATGGTGTGTTGCTACGGAGGTAACTTTGGGTAACTTTCATAATTAAGATTTCATTACGCTTCTAGCTGGTGCTTCGTCGCAAAAAGGCCTTCTATGAGCAATACGACACCGAGCTCAAATATCCACCCGTTCTGACGGTGCAGATTTGGGATAATGACTCGTTTTCTGCGGACGATTTTCTCGGTACGGTCGATCTCACCCTCACGCGTTTGTCAGCGCCGGCTGGCACCGCCGATGCGTGCAGTCTTTCCCGAAGCCTATCACTGACAGGATCCGGAAGCAGTTCTGATGGCCGCGGTACCTTGAACCTGTTCCGTCAGCAACGCGTGAGAGGATGGTTCCCTGTGCATGGGAGAGGCACATCAAACGTCGATGCCAGGCGTCGGCATGGCGGAATATCGCAAACGGTAAGCATCATCCGGTGATGTTGTATCAATCATGTTCATTGGAGTTCGAACTTTTCTAATTAAATTATCGTTAATTCTGCGTTGCGTTCTTTCTTCAAACCGTCCTCCAACCGTACCTGCCAAATACAGGGAAAAATAGAGCTGGAGCTCGAGATTCTCAGTCAAGACGATGCTATCCGTGACCCGGTCGGAGTGGGTCGTAAGCCACCGCAGCATCTTCCAGCGCCGCTGTGAGTATGAAGCAAAGAAACGATTATGAAATGGACCTGGAGCATAATGGAAGAATCGAATGTCTTCCAAAGTCCACGTTCTGAAGACTGAGAAGCCATACAACACACAACTGACCACCCTAAATGATCTCGAGCAACACGGACGACAAACATAACATAAAAACCACCCAGCGCTCTGATTTCTATGGTTTCGAAGTGTCTTAATTTGTCTCAATTAATACTGCATGTTGCTGACCTCCCGATTATGTTATTAGCCGAAAGGACGATCAAAGATCTAAACGAATTGGGAGAAACTTGTTTCGTTGACTTCAGCATATTGCTGCTGCTATTGCTTTCGTAGCAAGGCGATGATGTGGTGTCTATAAGTTTTTATTGCTTTATGTAAACATACCTCTCTACGACATGCATGCGCAGGTGGAATGAATTAAATTCCTGTTGCTTTCTCTCCAACGTCTGCATCGTTAAATCGTTTCACTATGACTCGACCAAAATGTATTATTGTTTACTAAACAAATGGGTAGATATTTTCACTCTTCGGTGGCGTGTTCAGCGGGTGCTACATTTTTTTGTCGCTTTGTATCAATTCGAATGTTCATTTGCATTTTTTGTTTTGACTCTTTTTCTAGTCGTCCGGAAGTGTCCTTCAACTGGCTTCGTCAACCGGCAAAGACGTTCAACAAACTGCTGTGGCCACGAGTACGAAAATCATTCATCTGGATTGGCGCGGTAGTGTTACTATGCTTGCTCATTTACGGATTGGTGGTAAATATTCCAACAGTTTTCATGGTTCGCTCACTTGAGCAACGACGCTCAACTGTAAGTTTGTCCTATGAAGGATAGCACGGTACTTGATGTATATTTCGTATTGTTAGCTTTTTTACGCTTCTCATGTCGTACGAACTTAACTAGTAATTAAAATTATTTTTCAGTTAGATAACGTTTTCCGACATAAGGAGTGTTCAATCCGCAACTCACCATATCACATTTTTAAGCAAATATTTTTCTGTATACCGTGTCGACTGTTGCTACGTGTCTTTCGTTTTCCCTCAAACGCATAGAAAACTAGCGCACCCAAAAGTGTCATATTACATGGTAAAAATAACAGCCAGCACTCATCGAATGGTTCATGCCTTTCCAACCCGATCAAGCAGCTTGAAAAGCTCCACTAAAATCTGAACTGTATATACCCAGCTACATGCACCCACACTGTAAAGCCTCACCGTGGCATGGTGATGTGTAAAACCACCATTTGTTATGTACGGAACACCGTTGACAGATTGCGGTACTCGTAACGTGGGCCAAGTCACATGCAACAAGTTACACCCTCGCAGGATGATTCGAACAAAACTGGAGGAAAAAAAACAGTGCAATGTGGAGAACAAACTGTCCCGGGGGCCATTAATATAATGGCCGATAAGATCGAGCAGCACAACTGAGAACGCTCGTCTGGGAATAGACACTGAAGTTTTACTTTGATAAATGGTTGAAATTGGCGCGAAACTCACCGAGGCCCAACGAAGCCGCGTTAGGAAATCTAGTTTGTGGTTAGGTTTGACAATGCAAAAAAAAGAAACGCCTGATGACGTTTCATTTTTACCAGTTCGTTATTTATACCGATCTCCAGTAGTAGTAAGTGCAATAAAAATATAAAGCATATAATATTCATTATGGTGCCTTAAATAGTTTCCCCGCTGGTCGAATCGAAATTACAGCAGTGCTAAAAGCGTCGTGCCAAGTCTTTGAATGCCCTCCGGTTGACGTCGGGCCAGCAGAAGCAGCCGGCAAAACGTCGGATGAAACCTTATTTAAGCAAAAACACTAATCATGATGGTTTCATTTGTTTATTTAAGGCATTCTTCTGGATTCGGACGATCGCTCTCCTATCGTAATCATTAATCTATGCACTCCGAACAACCGAATCCTGAAAGGGCTAGTTGGTGCAGACAGTGAAACGATTGCTACCAGCAGGCCCTAAATGATGTTTTCTTCACAACGAGTATGGATTATCTTGCACGAATATTCTTCCGCGTAACTCTCCCCATCAAGGGCAGGTTCAACAGTGTCGGGGTTGGAAAATACCAGCCCAAACACACCACATCGGTGCGTGGTGCGTCAACTTTCGCGCGTATGTTTGTTCTCCGAAGTATGGCCACCATTCGATCCACCCTTGTGTGACGGGGGGTTTCCACTAGTTTTTCCGGTATTGCTACGCACACATCAGCCCACGTCAACGCCACTCCGCCGTGTGGATTATTGCAGAAGACTGGCACTTTCTCGTCCCGCTCTAATCATTTGCTTAATTTAACTCGTTCCGTTGCCGCTGCAACAGTGTTCCGGCAGCCGTTGGCCAAACCGAACGCACAGTGCGAGTACACTCAAATTTGGATTTCGGTAGGATTCAAGTGAAGCAAACGCTTGTAAGAAAGCGCCGGTGGTTTTTATAAAGTTTGTTATAAGTTTACATGAAAAGTGTGATCATAAATGGTGATGCTAAAAAATATTTATTAATCAAATGTATGGTAGTATGATTTTGGTAATATGAGAAAAAATACGTATATACGAAAATATGCCAGAAAAAATATGTGGGAATTGATAAAGTAGTGTTATATAATTGAAAATAAAAATAATATGTGCTGTAGATGCAGTGTCGTCGAGTACTATTGAATAATACTTCAATTTTATCTCGTGTTATACAACAAGTGAAACATTATAACGATATTGGATTGCTCTATTCAATGTTAGCTATGATGGTATATCCTGCATAACCTGCTTAAGGTATATCCTGCACAACCTTCTTAAGATGGCTTTGTAGAAGAGTAAAGTTTATATAAAGTGTGCGTGTGTGTGTTATGAGAATAATAATCTTTGCGTGACCATTTGCATTCATATGTGATTCCGATGGAGTTTGTATTTTACAGAGTGAGCCTAGGTTAAGCAGGCTGTTGCATGAATTCAATTCTGCCATGTATTATTGGTCATCATTTGTCATTTATGCTACAGTTTCCACCTGTGTGAATTTGATATCCGTGAAGCGTTTGTTGGAATCTATGTATGATTTCAATTCGCATTTTAAACGTGTGCATAAAAACGTGTTATAACTCTGTGATTACATACCATATGGTGTAAAAAGTGACAAAGTGCAATTAGTATTCAATGATACAAAGTTTTACACGATACAACGATACAACGAGAAGCATATTTTGCAACGAAACATGGGTTGTTCTTATCGCTACTTATTTTAAATGTTTTCTAACCATCACTTATTTTCATGGGTAGTAAAGTCGGTGTGAAAATATTGTTCATACTACATCAAGCAAAGGCTAGTCGCAGTTAAATTGTTCTCATCAATAGACACTTCCGGCTTTGGAGAACCGTATGATGCTCAAGAGCATCAGCAAGTGTCAAATACGATGCCCACGCCGCTGTACTTAATTCACAGTCCAAGATCGGTTCGATCGGACACCGAGCGCAATCTTCCGGCGTGCGATGTTAATCAGGAAGAGGAGGATCTTCAACAGACTCAAGCCTTCAAGGTGAGGCACGGTTGTGCACAAGTCTGGAAAGAGTGTTTCATAAATGTATTAAAACGTCTTGTAGAATTGGCTTTTGTCTCGGTTGAAGCTTCCATCCGGTCATGGAATCCAGAATACGAAGGTGAATCAAATCAACGCTCACGACACTAATGAGCTGCAAGCTATTTTAACGCAACCAGCAGAGGCGGAAGTATGTCTACTTAGCGATAGCCCGTACCGTATTATAAGGGTAAGTTTAAAACAATAATTCCAATGTGGTGTTAATACAATATGGCTGCTAAAAGTGTTTGATATGAATATTTACTGCGTATTACGCCCTTACTTAGCTAACAAGTAATCAAGTTTTCAATTTAAAAAAAACCGCAGAATTGAAGTTGATGGAGCTTTTAAGCATCCGTGGATATTTGTAACAACGTTAAACGTTGATCAAATTGAAGCTTTCATTTCGACGAGCGTACCTTGTTTTTCACTTTAGTCTTTGTATTAGAAAAGCGAAACTGCCGTGAAACTTTCAGGTACAATCTTATTATCACGTCATTTTGTCGACTCGTTCAAACATCTACGGATCGCGTGAAGCTAATGGATCCATGCAATCGAAATGATTACTGAAAAATGCTTTACATAAGGTTCTTATCGTTGAGCAGGGTCAGTGTATTCCCAGAAGAAAAATTAAAAAAATTATCCACCATGCTAGACATCGGGCTTCCGTCGGGAATAGACAGCGTTTTCTCTTTTTACCAACTGAAATTTAATTTTATACCGCATCTACTCTGATGGCTTTGCTGTAATGGCAATGCAGTAAGCATTTCACTGCCAAACCAATGTTTCCGTATGGCTGGTTTCACCAAAGCGTTATTCGGTGCGATCTATGACACATCCGCCTCCCAGCAGGTGGAAACGAACGGTCAGGTGAAATAGGAAAAAGCTCTCTGATTTTAGTCGCAAGCCGCCCCGAAGGATGCTCTTGTGATTGATGGTAGAGAGCGGTTTACTCTGAGAGTGGGGTATGTATCCTTCTCGTACTGTTCCACGTATCAGGCTGCAAGGGCTTGCAAGTTGTATCTCGCTCTCTGTTCGCTGTGTTCTCTCAGCATCCTTGATGATCCTGACGGTAGACGATTCGAAACTATAAAACACCTACCGGCTAAATATGATGTCCTCAGTATGATGTTGTTCGCGATCTTGTTCGTTGTGGCTCCCATCGGATGTGAAAAACCTAAGTGAAACGGTTCTTTGTTAAAGTAAAAATGACTAACATATCATGAAAAAAGTGATAGCTATATTTTTTCAGTGAAAGTGCTGAAGGTTATTTAAAAATCATTGATAAAGTGTTTGTGAATTAATTATTCGTTTTGAATAAAACAGCATTTCAATGAACAGACGAACTAAACGCTTATAAGGCCAACGGTTGTTTCATAAGTGATACCCTTGCTAATCCACTGTTATCCGTTGCGGCTTATGTGGTATAGATGGCTTAGGTGGTGGTTGGTGATTCGATACGTTTTATATATGTGAAAATGTAGGAAAAGGCATGTGGTATAGAATGAAGAAAAAGACTCTTTATTGGTGTGTTTCCCCACGATCCCACTATCTATCGTTCAAATTGAGAAGATTTTTATTGCTATTTGCTAACAAACAACCAATTTGCGTACACTACTATTCAATTTTTACAGCTTGTGCGAGTTAAATTTTGCTAAAATATTAACATTTTTAGAGAAATTTCCTAACATACAGCTGGTTGTTGTAATGTAAATAGGTTGAGAAGTGTTCCAAC
Organism: Anopheles dirus; assembly: GCA_000349145.1. Classification (NCBI taxonomy): domain Eukaryota; kingdom Metazoa; phylum Arthropoda; class Insecta; order Diptera; family Culicidae; genus Anopheles; species Anopheles dirus. The sequence goes on along the minus strand of KB672913.1, from coordinate 2,007,176 downwards.
ATGTTCACACATTTAAGCATGTATTAAATGAGTTATAATAAACGATAATAGAGCTTCGGTTCAAATACTTAACTAACAACTAATATTTCGTAGATTGAATTTAATTGGTCGACTAAAAAGTCCGCAGGAGGTTATTCTGAGCTAGATGAAGTCACTTCTTGCCGTCGTCTTGGTCTATCGAACTGCGCTCGAAATGAAGCCATTTTTAGCTATCATTAATCAATTAATTAAGAATAATTAATTAACTAGCGACTGTAGTAGGGTATCGTGGTATATTTCAGTTGGACGCTGGTATGTTATTCTGATACGATAAAGTACCATATAATCTTCGACAGTCATACGAATTTAGAGATTTAGTTTTATTATTCAGCAATTTCAAGAGAAAGTCGCATTGTCTTCATCCCAATACAACTTTGGTGTTGATTTTGTCAGGATTTTTTTCAATGTGAATAAGTTTTGATCAGTGACAATTGTATTAATATCTTCCGCAAATAACATACATGTGAAAATGTATCTAAACTCTAAACAAACTTAAAATGAACTGTAAAATATGCCCTAGTGCGATTGGATATGTGTACTAGAGTTCTTTAAACATTCCACATCGATCAACAAATCTCTCCGCAAAGCTGTCGTGCATCTGGTGTGTCTTTGTGAAAGTGTTCTATGAATTGACATTTCTTAGCCCCGTGCAATTGAGCAATACCCAACGTCTTTGCTATGCATACGCCAAAATCTCTTCGACACATGTGGCGCAACTGTTCGCAGCGGAACGGATTCACGATCGCAACTCCTTTGAAAATTCCCCTTAATTGGAGCCGAGTGCTGCGCCTGCAAGGAGCGGCACGCATCAATCCGGAGGAAGTATTGAAGGTTATTATCGTGAGCAAGCGTTGGGTTACGTATTTATGGGGATTGGAAACAAAAAGATGGTTTACGGCACAGAATAACATCTCAATTAAGATGGTTCATGGATGGATGACTGCGCCTTCGGTGCGATGGAGACGCCTGGTACGGGGTGCTGCGTTGGAAATTGGATTCATAGCAAAAGCAAGTCACGCGAAACGTAAACAGGATAAGCATGTTCAAATTGACAAAGTTTCGGTTACACCGTACAGCAATAACATGATGCAAGTTTTCCATAATAGGTGGTAATTACTTTAAATCTAGCTCTGGTTCTGAAAGAAAATCGATTGACTTTCGATGCTTATCACCTTTGCGTAGTTCAACAATCACTCAATCATCAAACAGTCTGATGTGACCATATGACCGTTTTATTTGTTTGTGTGATAGTCTTGTCTACACATCACACTCCTATTTCATCAGCCATTTCCACTCACTCGAACCACCAAAATGGTTCCGAATCAAGCAGACGGTCACACTTTCTATACACATTGACGGTAGGAATTGAAGGCAATCGTACACACTGCCAAGGGTGCAGCTAGATAATGGGGCATTTTGTGACCATCGGCAAGTTTCCTCAGCAAAGTAAATATCTGATAAATGGATGTCACGAACGACTGTCCCCGGAGCAGCATAAAGCGGGAGAGTAATATTATCAAGCGCGATGTGTACGAGCCTCACGGCTATTTTTATCATTTACGAATGAAAGATGTCATCGCATTTCGCTAATCGAGTCCATCGCGTAATAGCTGAAAGTGGACTATTTGTCCCACGCGTCAGTTGGATAGTGTCCTTTGAACCGTTTCGGTGGTACAAACGATGGGTGAACCTGCAATGAAGAAACTGCAGAGTGCGAAATATACAGAAACTCCACGTGTTAGGCTGTGTTGGATTGGCATGGTGAAACAAACCGTGCAAAAGTCGTTGGTGTTTTTCGTGGTCAGTGCATTCAAGTATGCGTTTGAAATATGTTTGGGTGATTATGATTTATTTGGAATTACAAACAAACAACGGCACAAACAAAAGTACAGCGTAACCAGGATGAGTGAGAAATCAAAGGACAGGACATGCTTTCTACAACGTGTTGAGCACTTACTAAGGTTAATCATGTGGTGGTATATTCTCCCAGTAATGAGACTCCACTCTCGCTTATCTATGGTATAATATGTGTTGAAAGTCACGGTATATTGTTTTTAAAACACGTTATACTGTTTCGACCATCGTAACATGTGTCATTATAGTACAGCATCATACTGATATAACAGAAGTAGTAGCCAAACCAAAGTATAGTAAGCAAAGATGCTTTAATGAATCTCTGTTAAATATTTTCGGCAAAAATTATTAACGATTTTTAACTTCTACGTATAGAAACGATGAAATAAATAATCGTAAAAGTGATCAGGTTATTTTCGTATGACGTAGAAAACTGTGACGATTTGCTAAAGTAACAAATACAGTTTTGGTGCTTTATCCTTACTTGTTTTTTATTGCATTAAATGAAACACGGATATTTCAGTATTTTTATTCAGTATTCATTCATTATAGGATATTTTCAATTGCTGACAAACTTGTTTGGTAGCGTGATCTTAACAAGTTAATTTTATTTGTATAACTTTCAACAGACATTCAATTAGATGAATTATTTCGAGCACAAAACTTCTAAAATTAATTGTCCAAAGTTTTTCATTCCTGAGACAGCTTTTCAAGTAGGTTTTTATTTTTATTTATTGCTCTATTTATTCAATTTTTATTATACTTCTTGAGAGAAGATACATAACAAAATACTTACAAAATCCTGCTACGAACAAAATTGTTCTCAAACACCGTTTTTATTTATCTCTTAAATGTCAACAGGCAGCAGAGGCCGGTAATCTCGAAGAGTTTATACGGCTCTATGAGGCCGACAATAATCGACTATCGGTGAAAGACAGCAAGGGCCGCACGGCTGCTCATCAGGCAGCAGCACGGAACCGGGTCAACATACTCACCTTCATCAAAGGCCAAGGGGGTAACCTGAATGCACAGGACATGGTTGGAAACACACCGCTTCATACGGCAGTCGAGAATGATTCGTTGGATGCGCTGGAGTTTCTGTTGAAAATGTAAGTATTTCGCAAAGCTCTTCATAATCTCAATTGTTTAGTACAGTATCATCTCAGATAGGAGTATACGCAGCGCGGAATGCGAGGAACCCCATCACGTGTGTTTTAATTATTTGTACGAACATTATTCTTTTACTGTACTTTTCCGAAGTGTTTAGTGCCTGTTTTTGGTTAACTTTTTGACAATTTTTCATAATTGAATTGTCATTTTTCCATAAAATATGCTTGATATGCACTATATTCAAAACAATTCAGTTTTAAGTTTGTTGAACAGAAGATATCTTTAGCAATCAATGCAGCATAGGATTTACGTTCTCTGGATGTGAGAGTTTCTTACTAAACTAAACAGTTTTTATACTACTGCATATTTTATTACCACGTTCCAATGTTTCCTGCAACATATGTGTAACTTATCAAAATGTGTGCAGCACATCCTCCAGAGAGCTTTGTGTGGTTTGCGCTTCAAAGGATGTCCTTGCTTCATCGATTCCGTTCGTGTTAATTCAATTAAATCTTCGGAAATTGCCATTTCTTCCCTAATTACCTATCAAACTTTTTAAAAGGGTTTTGCTCAAGATGAGCAGCAAAGTTAAGGCATTTGGTATTCAAGATCTTTTGATATATGAATACCACAAATTCTTGTGTTTGTGATATTCATGTTAGTGGCGAATTTTCCGCAAAGCCTATGGATCGATTTCTTTGGTAGCACAGCAAATTGAATATTAGCTTGTTAATTAAATGTTCGCATGTGTAGTATGCGTGAATACTTTATCAATAGATGACTCCTTACAAGCATCGTCCTTGCATGCATCTTTAATGTTTCATGAATAAACAATAACGATAAGGTATTCGATTGGCTATGGAATCAAACTGAGAAGGTGTGGTTTTGAATCGATTATTTTTAACAAAGTGACGGCAACGTAAGATTGCCCCATTGTCAATGTTTCATCAATCTATTCATTGGTGCTCGTAAACAATATCTTGAGGCTCCTCTAAGGATTGCTTTAAAATTGAATCAGCAGTTTATATCAATGTTTGCTCGTCAAAAGATATAGGTGTTCCTTAGTAGTTAACTTATTGCACATATTTATTTGCATTACATTCTGGGTTTTGGTAACATTATTTAGAGAAATTATCATGCGCAATATGATTGCGCGTTTCTCTGTGTTTGATTGCTACAAATGCAGTACAAACGTGTGATAATAACATTATGATGAACATTTAATTATGAGCTTTTGGACATTTACTCGCGGCTTCAACCGTTACATATACGTTGACGCATTCGAATATTTCTTGTTATCGTTTTTAACCGATTCGCAACCTGGTCAGCCTGCATTTTTAGGTTAAGTCACTATTTTGCTCTTGTTGTTGCCTAGGTTCAAGCACTTGAGTCAAATAAATTGAATGAAATATAAATAAACAGATGCCCGTCACTGTGCGCTAACAACATGTTTATATTGCTCCATCAGTCCAGTGGCTACGAACATTCTGAACGAGAAGAAGCTTGCGCCGGTGCATTTGGCAACGGAACAAAACAAAGTAAACGCACTGCAGGTTATGGGCAAGTACCGCGAAGTCATCGACATACAGCAGGGTGGAGAACATGGTAGAACAGCCCTACACCTGGCTGCCATTTATGATAACGAGGAGTGCGCTAGAATACTGGTAAGCGTCGATAATGAACTGCACAACGTTTATAAGCCTGCGCTAACGGCACGATGTTTCGCACACGCAGATATCGGAGTTCGGTGCCTGCCCGAGGAAACCCTGCAATAACGGGTACTATCCCATCCACGAGGCGGCAAAAAACGCCAGCTCCAAGACGATGGAAGTGTTCTTCCAGTGGGGCGAATCGAAGGGATGCACCCGCGAGGAGATGATTTCCTTCTACGACTCGGAGGGCAACGTACCACTGCATTCGGCCGTGCACGGTGGTGACATTAAGGCGGTGGAGCTGTGTCTCAAGTCGGGAGCGAAAATTTCCACCCAACAGCACGACCTTTCGACGCCGGTGCATCTGGCCGCTGCCCAGGGTGCGATCGAAATAGTGAAGCTGATGTTCGTCATGCAGCCGCTCGAGAAGCGCATCAGTCTGAACTGCACTGACATCCAGAAGATGACCCCGCTGCACTGCGCCGCCATGTTTGACCACCCGGAGATTGTGGAGTACCTTGTGAAGGAGGGCGCAGACATAAACGCGATGGACAAGGAGAAACGTTCCCCGCTGCTGCTATCGTCGTCGCGCGCTGGTTGGCGTACGGTAATGACCCTAATCAGACTGGGGGCAAACATCAGCCTGAAAGATGCTAACTCGCGTAACGTCCTGCATCTGGTCATTATGAACGGTGGCTGTTTGGACGAGTTTGCGAAGGAGGTGTGCCGCACGCAGTCTGAGATCTATCTGTTGCAGCTGCTGAACGAAAAGGACGACGCGGGCTGCTCGCCACTGCATTACGCTAGCCGCGAGGGTCACATCCGCTCGCTGGAGAACCTAATCCGGTTGGGGGCGTGCATTAATCTTAAGAACAACAACAACGAAAGTCCGCTCCATTTTGCTGCCCGATACGGACGGTACAACACCGTGCGACAGCTGCTCGACTCCGAGAAGGGCACGTTCATCATCAACGAGAGCGATGGGGAAGGGATGACTCCGTTGCACATTGCTTCGCATCAGGGACACACGAGGGTTGTGCAGCTGTTGCTTAACCGGGGTGCACTGTTGCATCGGGATCATAATGGGCGCAACCCGCTCCATCTGGCTGCAATGTCTGGCTACACGCAAACGATCGAGCTTCTACATTCCGTCCACTCCCATCTGATGGACCAGGTTGACAAAGATGGGGTAAGTAGCATGTTCCGGTCGCTTACATACTCGAATTTCGGAGGGGAAAAGATGGCATTCATCAATATAATTCCACGAGAAGCTTAAGCTGGCGCATCTGCCTGCGATGAGGACCCTGACTTATGGTCACACTAAGATTAGAGAAGCTTAGATAATAGAAATAAAATTCACTTGAATTAGAGTACATGTACAACTGACAATGTTCTTGAGAGTACCTTTCCCTCCTATCTATTTGGCCTTATTCACAGCCTACTCGAATGAAATATGCATAAGATAATTGCATAGGCTTGGTGATTAACATTGTACAACCTAATAATGACTTTAAAAAGGTTGTGTCGACGCTTCGAGCTTCGAACAGCATTTTTCATCCATTCCTGAACAGTGCTCAGAGTTACAGAAATTCGTTTCACCTAATTTTGAAATCTTTTCACCGATTCATGAAATGCCATTTCCCACGCATGGCTTCCGTGCTCTATTTATCGTGCCCGATTGAACACGAAATTATCGTGCCCAATGACGAAATTGTATCGACTTGATCGAGGTTCATCTTTGAACTACATATAACAACCACTTCTAGAATGTATGAAATGATTTCAAGATTATCATTAAATCATAAAATAAAGCCATAAAATAGGTCAAAAGTTTGACAAACAAGGTAATATGTAACAAAAGCAAGTCTCGTTCAATGGCTAAATGGAAAATTCGCAACGTAATACCAAACTTTTATTGAAATTGATTATTCCGAACAAATGTTATAAATTGACAATGTTTAATGTAATGTACGTTGTAAAATGTCTTGCCCTAAAAACTATACATTTTTATTACTAAACAATATGATTTTTCCAGTGATTGCTTTACGAAAATATGTGAACATATAGCATCTATTAAAACAACATAATAATAATCAAATAGAAAAATAAATACAAAAACCAACAGAGTGAAAAGGATTCACTCTGGTCCTATTAGTGTTAACGATGAATGTTGCGTTAGCATGAAACTAATGAAAAGTTCGCATGCTTAGACGGCAAACGCGAACGGTATGCAAATGTACGCAAGAAAACGGTCATTATGAGTTGCAAAAAGTGTTGACCATTATTTCCTGATTACTTTTCTGCGCCCTAGAACACAGCGTTACATTTAGCAACGATGGAAAACAAACCTAACGCGGTGGTACTGCTGCTCGGTCTCGGCTGCAAGTTGCTGCACAACTACATGGACATGAGCGCCATCGATTATGCGATCTATTACAAGTATCCCGAGGCGGCCCTGGCCATGGCAACGCACGAGGAGCGCTCCAGCGAGGTGATGGCACTGAAATCGGACAAACATCCGTGCGTAACGCTGGCACTGATCGCGTCGATGCCGCGTGTCTTCGAAGCCGTACAGGACAATTGCATCACCAAGGCGAACTGCAAGAAGGATTCGAAAAGCTTCTACGTAAGTACGCTGTTCCGCAGGCTGCTGCAGTCGGTGCCATTAGTTTCGTTTCAGTGAACAGGTTCTCACGTTGACCAAACACGGGATCCCGCCGGAGCTCGAAATAGTGTGCCGTCAGTAAATATAATCGTTCTAATAAACGCACTCCACTTCAGATACGGTATTCGTTTAGCTGCCTCCAATGTCCGGCGCTGTACGCGCAGATGGACTCCCGTACTGGGGAAGCCGTTCAGATATCGAAACCGATTCCACTTCCGGCACTGAACGTAAGCGGCTTGACTAGCCATGGCGCTGCTTTGTTTCACGGTTCGCAATACTCTGCATGATGATTTTCCGGGTTCAAGTTGTGCATGCCAATTTTCATTTTTTCAGTTCTATATTAATTATGGCTTGGGAAGGTTGTCCCTTTGCATGAGCTGCCCCATTCATGATCAGCACTAACGGTCCAACGTGGTGTCAATTGACACTTTTGCAAATCTGAGCTTCGATTGCTCAAAAACACTTAGAGCAGTTGATGTCACATTTAGAATGATATTTTTCCATTTTTTTGTAATTAAAAAATCCGTAAATTTTTAAACCCATAATGCCCTCAATATTATTATTGTACGGTTCGTTTAGCTTATAATCCTATCAATTTCCGTTTTCGAACCTTGAGGGGACTGCATTCGGTTTTACAATATCTCTCAAACATTTCATATACTATATCAAATGGGAGTATATATGGGCAGTTGTCATACAACACAAAAAATAGAATTTACCGTTCAAAACCGTACAATTGGGATCACTTTTAAACTTAAAATATAAGGACAAGGAGAAGAAGAAGAATAAAACGCAAAACAATTTTATTAAATCTCTAACCCTAACTCTAGCTCAAAAAAAATATAAAATTCGGTGTTAGCCTAAACATTGAATCATTGGAAAGTGTTGTGCATTAAACTTATTAACACTAACGGACAAATATGGTGTCAATTGACACTTTTGCAACTTTGAGCTTCGATAACTCGAAAACGGTTAGAGATATCGACAAACAGTTTTCACCCAAAGTCTTTTATTTTTGAGCCACGTACAATTTTGACAAAAAATATTTTTGTACGAAAGTGAAGCCAATCGTACAATTTTGATCGGAAAATTCTGATTTTTTTATTGTAGGTCCTGGACCACTGTCCCTATATGCCATTTCAGAGAATTCGGGCTCCGAAATATTTTACGTATAGTTTTCGAGGTTTTTGAAATTTTAACGTCGGCGGATTTTTACTTGAGGGGAGCTGGGGAGAAAACGGGAGGGAGTAAGGTCACAAACTCAACGGACTATAAAATTAGAATAGTTTGCGCACAACTGGTGAAAATTTCAGCTCAATCGGTCAACAAATGCCAAAAATAGTCTTCTAGGTGTCAATTGACACTATGATTTGCACCAAAGGAATATTCGATCCATTTGACTGCAAGAGTTAAAACATAAAGCGTATTAATTTTTTATATTTATGAAATAACATAGGCAGATCCTGCACCTCTGTCCATATACTGGTACATGAAATTCGAGCTCCCAAAACTACTACTCACAGGTTTTCCCATGTTTTGATTTATTTTTACGAATAGATTTTTACTTCAAAGAATGGCAATGGGAAGAGATATCGAAGAGGTTATACTAAGCGGACTAAAATATAATAATAATTGACATACCACTGAAAAAAACCAATTAACAATTGACAAAAATAGCCTTCTAGGCGACTTGGTGCTGGTTTTCAGACGACACGGGTTCCACAATCCTATCTGGACCATCTCCCCCAAGTAACGAGTGACTAACCAGCTATGGTGGTAAAAATAGTGCTAGTGAGTCCGGCAGGCGTTGGTCGTAGCGCCAAAGCAGGGTCTCTAGGTGTCAATTGACACCAAAGTAACACGCTAGAAGTTTTCGATCCACTTGACCGTAGTGTTAAGCACTCGCTCTACTGTTTAGCATAAGGAAATCCTGGTCGTGCAAATGTCCTCCTCCAAGCCAACTGTGAATGATGCTGATGCCTCGATGCATCCATCTCCAGCACTATAGTATATTAAACCAAATAACTAAATTTCCATACATCGTTGACAGCTTTTTAAGGACTTCGTCCCTACGACTAAATGTATATTTGCTTATTTCCATCTTCATCGTGTATTCGATGTACTTTTTTTCGCTTCACCCACTGCAGATCAAATATTCATTCGGTGCCTACCAAAAGTCACAAGAAGGCATTGCAGAAATACGGAAAACATTGAACGATCCCAAGTGGCGTCCACCACCATTGCATGTTGTTAATGTGAGTTTCTGGTTCATTACTGAATAGTCAATATGTGCTGTGTAGTGTACTGTAGTATATTGTAGTACTTGTCTCCATTTTACTTAGCTCATTTCCTAGTTAACCAGCCATCCGTTTGTTGAGTCCACCAACAAACCAATCAAAATCGAGACAAATCAAAACTATTTTATATGATCACGTGTGTCACATGAACATGATCAAATGTTCACAAATGTCCCAATTTAAACAATCACTTATCAGTTTTGTTTAAATTAGTTTCTGCTTTAACAAAAGCCATTTGTTAAAACAGAAACTAATTGTTTATTTCTATCATTACAAAAAATCATTTGAGGTCTTATTTATCTCGAAGCTGTTAATGTAAAAAACAAAATCTTATTTGTCTCAGTTGGAAGCTAGAAATAATAATTATTCGTAAACCACAAAGTTGCACAAAAAATAGTGTAAACTTGTTTTTTTTTTGCAAAAAAGATGCTATGTAGAAAGCCGAATATATTATACATTAATAAGATGGATTTATTTGAAATATTGGAGATATTATTCTGTTTTTGTTGAAGTTTACTGTCATCGGTTTTTTTGTTACCTCTTTTATGAAGCAATAACGCAGGATAAACAAAACGAAATACATTTCATGTTTTAAACTTATAAACTTTTTAATTATTTCGAAACGGGATCGCATGACCTCCAGAGGGAAACAGTAAAGATAGCCGTGCAACAAAGACAGGTCTCCTTTGGGTGAAAATCGACCTACATTTGACGGTGGTAAACTGCAACACTCCTGTTGAACAACATTTAATCGAACTCTTTCATTCCCTCCGAAGCTCATTTTACATCTCCATTAATCTTTAGACAAAGTTTAGTCGTACCGAATCGAATCTGTATTACCTATGACCAAGTTCTACAAGAGCGCATGTCTTTGTCCTTTGTCTCGGTGTTTGTTCCCATTGCTTCTTCATTCTGTTGCTAATATTACTGTCTGTCAAACCTGATTAGTTCACCCTAAAAGTAATGCAATTAATTTTCTCTTCGCGCTGCTTGCTGTTGATTTTACGGTCCCGTTTCCGGTCTTCATCTGTTCATACGTAAAATCGGCGCTGTTGTGTCAGGCCATGGTAGCGCACGGACGTGTAGAGTTGCTGGCTCATCCCCTCAGTCAAAAGTACTTGCAAATGAAGTGGAACTCCTACGGCAAATATTTTCACCTTGCCAACCTGCTGTTCTACAGTGTGTTTCTCTTCTTCGTGACGCTTTTCACGTCGCAACTGATGAGCAACGTTTCGCCTGCAGGGCAAGCAACGGGGAATGTAAGTAGACGAGGCAAAAGAAGGGACAAAATCGTGTTGTAAACTTATCGAAAATTCGTCTAACATTCGTCTACATGACACAGCACACGCAGGACGCTGGCGCAGTGGATGGTGCATCTTACGGTGGCCAACACATACTAGCGCTTCGTTCGACTCTGGCCCGAACGAAGGGTTACAATTATGCTACCGTGCAGAACGGGACCACCTCCGTCGCTCCGCCACAGATCGAGGAGCAGATGGATATTACGACTACGACGCTCGTGTCCGGGATTGGCATCATCATTTACATTGTTGTGAATGCGTTACGTGAGCTGTTGCAAGTCTATCAGCAAAAGTGGCACTACCTGTTGGAACCGAACCACTTCATCTCGTGGATCCTGTACACGTCCGCCCTGATTATGATTTGGCCAATGTTCTCCAGCGGCATGTGCTTCAGCATCAACTACTCGGCTGCGTCGATAACCGTGTTTCTGTCGTGGTTTAATTTGCTGCTGTTTCTTCAACGGTTTGACCAGGTAGGAGAAAACAACTTCGCATATCTCATTTAATTGTTTAATTCAGTTTCTAATTGCTGTAAACTGCCAAAGTTCGGAAGAATCAAAGATTTTAAATTCAATGAATGCACCTTTTTTCTAATGGAGGAGGTTTCCCAATTTGATTACAAATGAAAAATAGGACTTGCATTAAGCAGTAGATATTTACATGAGTAAGCTTTTTATATGCACAAATGAATTATGCTCAGAGGTAACTGAAGCAAGTGTTAAAGTAAGTGTGATCTGAACCGAATACTCTTGCCGGTCAGTTTAGGTGCCAACTGACATCTAGACGATTACTAGACGATTTGGTACTTGTTGACCGATTGAGCTGAAATTTTCATGAATTATGTGAAATTTTTTGTAATAGTATATTAGAATTCGTTTGTGAACTTATTCCTTTTCATTTCTTCTCCAAATAAGATTAAATTAAAAAAAAGCTTCTTTAAATAATAAAGCATGCTTAGCAGTAGCACCAGCAAGAGAGGCTTATTGTAGAAGAATAAGATGGATAGCAGCAAAATCAGCTTTCCGCAATTCGCTTTCTGTGGCCGTGCAATTAATCTTGAACACATATTTCTTACGGTAGACCTGTGGAATGTTGCGGAATTGCTCCGTACAGTATGGACTGTTATGAATCAAAATGTAATAACGTATCACATCGCCTGTTCATTATTTGCCCTAGGAAGTGAAATACAAATACATGCTTCCGTCGGTTTGGTGCTAAAGTGGTGCTGAATGTCACATTTATTAACTTTCCCCGTACCATCTTTTTATCTGTTTTGCTCTCCTTACCTTTTTCAGATTGGTATATATGTGGTCATGTTTTTGGAGATTCTACAAACACTCATCAAAGTGCTGATTGTATTCAGCATACTGATAATAGCGTTTGGGCTAGCTTTCTACATTCTGCTCTCCAAGGTGTGTATCGCTACCAAGGTTTGTCGATTATGGGTGTTTAGTGAGTGGATTTAATCTCTTCCATATTGTCAGGTCTCGGAACCGCAAGTGAACCACCTATCATTCTCCTCCATCCCAATGTCCCTGGTACGGACATTCTCGATGATGCTCGGTGAGATGGATTTCGTCGGCACATACGTCCAACCGTTCCACGTGGGAGATCTGCCGTTCCCGTTTCCTTCGTTTGTCATACTTTGTAAGTGCCTTTACTGGTACGTAAAACCAAGCAGCTAATTACGCAAGAGTTTCCATTTCCGACGCTAGGTTTGTTCATGATCCTCATGCCCATCTTACTGATGAACTTGCTGATCGGTTTGGCCGTCGGAGATATCGAGTCCGTGCGGCGAAACGCCCAGCTCAAACGACTCGCCATGCAGGTGGTTCTGCACACGGAGCTGGAGCGCAAATTGCCACAGATGTGGCTCGAGATGGTCGACAAGATGGAGCTGATCGAGTACCCGAACGAAAAGAAGTGTAAACTCGGCTTTCTCGACTCCGTCCTGCGTAAGTGGTTCTGCAATCCCTTCACGGATGACTACAAAGGTAACGTATTGCCGTAGCTCCATCAGCCATGTCCACTCGCTCACGTTGTACGCTTATGATGCAGGTGGAATCGATTACGTTCTCGAAAACACGGAAGACTACGTGGCGGTCGAGCTGGAGAAGCAGAAGCGCAAACTGCGAGACATCGGGATGGCCCTGGATTCACAGCATCAGTTGCTTCGGCTGATAGTACAGGTGAGCATTGGGTATTTTTTCAACATTGAAGCTTATATGATTCGTTGCCAACTCGTTGTACGTGTTTCAGAAAATGGAGATCAAAACTGAAGCCGATGATGTTGACGAAGGCGTCCCAACGAGCGATCTGAAAGCCTCCAGTGGTCTTCTGACAGGAAACCGGTCATCACGCTGGTCATCACCTAGGATCCGCAAAAAGCTCGGTGCTACATTAAGTTTCAACAAATCCATTGGCAAGTGAATTGGATATCAACTTGAAGGGATCCAATAGTTTTGGTCTTCTCTATCGTCGGCTTTACTAGAGCTTGTATACGAATAATAGCGTGTCTTTTGTATGTCTTATATGTACGTATACCTGTGTGTGTGTGTGTGTGTGCTATATTGTCTAACAATTGTTAGCCTAATGCTACGACTAACTAAAAATAGAATCATTAGAGAACGATAGTTGCACGATCTCCAATGGAGACCAGACAGGTATTTTACCGTGTGTTTAAAATCAAAGAAGATGTTTTGTAATGTTTTAATGCAGTACGCATTGCTCGCGGCACATAGATGTTATTACTAAAAGTGAGAAAACGTGTAATGAAACTGAATAAACAGACTATGGAATGTTTCTCACAGCAATATTCGTGTTTTGTGTTCAACCAACTGCAAATAAGTACGAACACAACAGTCATAGTGTAATTAGTGTAATTATTAGTATTGAAAGAAACTTTTAACTAATAACAAGAGATTCTAATGCCTTATTGTGCCTTTTATTTGTGGCTGTAACGTTACGTTAACACAAGATATTTTTTGACTAAATGACTGACCTAACCCAGCAACAGTATAATAACTACAAGTTTCAAGTATAATTACACAAGTATCAAGTATAAATAACAAGTATAATAACATTCGGCGTCGTGATCACATCCATCTCTCTATCATCGATGTCTTGTGTTAGAATGCAGTCCTTCTAAGTTCTTAGGTAGGCATCCGCCACATTTTTAAAAGGATTTGATAGCGGACCACGGACGACATATGGCAGCGTCCGACAAGTGTAGTGTAGACTGTGTAGTGTAGTGTAGACATTAGCGCCGATTATGAAACTCAAACGGAAAAGTCTCTAACAAAACATGTACATTAAAATGGAAATTAATTGATGTTAGGTATTTTTAACAAACTTGGGTGATTGGGAAAAGGTTGATAGAATGTTTATTCATGATAAAATTCATATTTGGGTTTTAGTTTTGCATTATGTTCGAAACTACAGTGCACTGAAAATTCGCGTTTTCCGTTAGAATCTTCCATTTGAGTTTCATAATAAGCCCTATTATCTAACTTATTATTTAACTTCTTCTTCTCTGGCCCGCTCACGGTTGAGCACGTCGTGCTGACATGGCCTGGTCACCAATCGATCTCCAGGTCGCTCGGTCCATGGCTGCAGTCCTCCATCCGCGGTTGTG
>KB672913.1:1960196-1980378 GCA_000349145.1 Anopheles dirus | reverse complement strand
CACAACCGCGGATGGAGGACTGCAGCCATGGACCGAGCGACCTGGAGATCGATTGGTGACCAGGCCATGTCAGCACGACGTGCTCAACCGTGAGCGGGCCAGAAAAGAAGAAGAAGAACAAGCTGACTGTCAGCCTTAAACCGCAATATCCGGGCATCTTTTCAGTTTTGGTGCACGATCAGCATGCTGTGGCGCTGTTCGGTGTCTACCCAGCGGACCGGGGAGGTGCTGCGCTAGTTGCGGCACTGGAGCACGTGAAACAGTTTCGAGAGAGTACTACCGCCTATCGATGACAGAGAAAGTTTTGCAGCTGTTCTTCGAAACGTTCCCAGCTTGGCCGCAGGACGGTGGCTTGGTGATGCTGTTCGTTAGTAAGTCAAGCCATCCGGCGAACTATGATGAGGTGCGGTTTGTGCGTTTTAACTACTACCTACATTCGAAGTACTCAAACCGTCCGTCTACCGCCGAGGGTGGAACGGATGGATGTTTGTCGCGCTCACTAATGCCTGGAATTGCGGAGAAGATGCGGAAATGGTGACAAAAACTAAAGAGTGAGCTAGAATGATGCCATCACGTTAGTTTAGAGTTATTGTTGAAATGATTGAAACATACTATTTAAATAAATAAAAGTCGGTTCCTCGTGTCTGTTAATTCATGTCTGTTAAAATATAGATTCATGTCTGTTAAAATATAGAAATTGTTGTAAGAATCACAAGAAATCCCGGGACTTTTTGTATTTAAACTCACCTTAGCGCGATATAAAAACTTCTGATCGAATGGGGCCCGCCGTAGTAAATGCATTCACGCTGCACTTTTCATGTTTTCACGTTTCAACCAGAATGAAATGAACAACGCTTTCATGTTGCGCTCATTTGTCCAGCCCTCGCAACGGAGTATCCAAATTTCAGCAGCTTCCATAAACCGCCGCATGCGACGCTCTTCTTGGCTGAAATCAGCTGTGTATTAAAAGTTTTGAACTTGGAATGCAAAGTTGGGCGCAACACACCGCGGCTTCGAAGTGAATATGCCGATTGCTTCAAAAAGTGTGCAGTATGTGTCACCGGCTGTGGTAAACCCTGTATGCTAGCCAGTTTGATTCCAGAAACTGTAGAAAATTGGGATATGCCCATTACAGGGGACATCAAAGAAACGATACTTCTTTGAAAGGTTCCATCGAATTCCAGCGAACCGGCTTCTGCTGCAAAGAAGAAAGCCCGGAAATGCTTCTAAGCAGAATCGAGTTCTCCTAACGAATCGAAATGTAGGAAGTTTTCCAAGTATGTCCATAAAGCAAAGAATTGCTACAGTACGAAGCAGGAAAACAAGTTGTGTACGGTACTGTCTGCGTTAGGACCGATAGCAAACGGGAAATAAAATCGTCAGAAGGGGCCTATTTAGTGGCTCATCCACGAGACCACGGACTCGGAGGCACTCGAGATTGCTGAAGAAAACGAGGGCATCAATTCAGGAGATTCAGCAGACTTCAGTGATGCTACAAAGTCCAAGTTCAATGGGAGGACCGCAGTAACAGATGATGATCCTGTCACCCACCATGATGCACTGTTGCATAACGACTATGAACACTGGAAGAAAGCAATTGAAAAAGAGCATGAACAACATCACGTGGAATCTTTCGACTCTCCCAGAAGATAGAAAGACAATCAAATGTGAATCCGTGTAAGACCCAGCACTGGGTCGCTGGGAACATCGGCCGCTACAAGGCATGGCTAGTAATCAAGGAATTTTCTCAACGAAAGAGTGCGGGCTGCGCCGAAACCTACTCGCATGTGGTTCGTCACAGTTCACTGAGCTTCTGGATGTCACTCGCTGCCAGATTCAACCTGGTGGTCAACCATTACCGCTTTGCTCCAAGGTAACCTTGGCCTGGAAATATAAATGGCGCAACCTCCGTGGTTTAATTAAATTGTACACTTTTTGTTGTTCAATTATCTATGTTTTGCTCATACCCATGCGAAACATAGATAATTGAACACCAAAAAGTGTACAATTAAAATAAAAAATATAAAATTAAATTAATTATATAAAATAAAAATAAAAATATGAATAAAACAATAATAAAATTAAACATTTAAAGTATGCGGAAGATTTGACACCATCAATTTTGGACCGCGCCATCGTCATCTTTGGACCAAGGTCATCGACGTGTGCAGTGATAATTCACAACCAAAGGCGATCAACCGGCTCAAAGCTTCATTCGCGCCAGGTCCGGACGGTATTCCAGCTTCCGTGTTGAAACGCTGCGCTACCTTGGTCGCACCGATCATGGCCGCGATCTTTCAGGAATCGCTGCGACTCGGAATCTATCCGTTGGAAAACATCTTGGTTAGTCCCTATCTACAAGAAAGGTTGCAAATTAAGCGCTTCTAACTATCGTGGCTTAACACCGTTAAGCGCCTGCGCCAAAATCTTCGAGCTAATAGTTTACGAACCCCTTCTTGCATCGGCCATGAATTACATCAGAGCCGCTCAACATGGCTTTATTCCAAAGCGCTCTACCACCACCAACCTCGTCGAGTTCGTCAGTTGCTGTCATAGAGCCATCGATGCGGTGTTCGTGGACATTAAAGCAGCTTTCGACAGCGTACCACACTCCATTCTGCTCGCCAAGTTACGAATCCTTGGATTCCCGGAGAGACTTATGGCATGGTTACGGTTCTACCTCTGCGGCCGTACATACCGTGTCAAAATGAGATCCTACACTTCACGCAGCATCAATGCTACATCTGGTGTGCCACAAGGAAGCAATCTTGGCCCGCTTCTCTTTGTGGTCTATGGCAATGACTTAGCGAATGTTCTTCCTTCCCGGAGCCACCTTCTCTACGCCGATGATGCGAAGCTATTCCTTCCCATCCGGACTCAAACCGATCAGCTGCAGCTTCACAACGTACTTGAAAAAATTCGGCTATAGTGCGTCACAAATGGTCTAGAGCTCGAGAAGTCGAGAAGTGTCACTTTAGCGAGAAAGCGCAACCCTCTCAACTCCTGGAGGGCTCATGTTGACTATAGCGGACGTTGTGCTCGGATCGGATCGAGAGGAACGCCACTCCCGTTTTGGCTCCTCTGAACCGTTTCTCGTAATGGGCCGTGAATTCAACGCCGTTTGTGACCGTTATGAACCCGACCTGACCCGCACGGTATTTTTGAACAACATTCATTTTGTACGGTCTGTTACGTGTTAGTGTAAGTGCTATACGTGACTTTTCTTTAATAGCCCTAAGTGAGCTTCGATAGGGCGTGGTCCATCGAGTTTTAAATAAAATATAACAAATAACAAAATGTTTCGTGTACTCCCACGCCGATCTTTATTATTCGCATAATAAATCACTTGTCTTCGCCGAGCAACAGGTATTACAATTTCGTATAGTCGAGATTTGCTTCCCTCCTAATTTGTTTCCCCTTGCCTTTTTCTTCTATCCCGCTTACATCTCCGTTCGACAGCTTGTACGTTGCTTTTATTCTATCGAGTAATCGATCGTTTGTTCGAACGCGCAAACTTCAGGAACGAGACAAGTTTGTGTGATTTAATTCCACCGCGATCGAGTGAAACCCGTGACTAGTTCTTTTTTTAGCATCCTAAGTGTTGTTTATTCCGTCGCATAACTTTTACCCAGTATTGATTCCGTGTACAACGCTTGTTATTACAATTGAATTTGTTATTACAATACTATTCCTCAAGTCTCACTCTTGTTTGATTCCACCAATGGGTTCACATCTGCCGTTTGACGAATACGATTTTCTGGTGATTGCACTACACAGAGCACCGCGCTCTGAGCATTTCGTATCCGGAGTCTTCGGCGTTCTGTACTTGTTCTGAATTTCAGAATATTCCAACCGGAAGGAAGGAAGAGACCGTTTGGTTTTATGGCATAACGGTTTCTCTCTCTCTCTCTCTTACTATTCCCCGCATGCAGAAATGCACCCAACGATGTTTGTCGTGTTTGTTGCGTAGGTATGAATTTCCATGTCAACGGTTGTTGGATATACAGGCTAGTGCTAGCCGTTCAGGTGCCTAGCCAAAAAAGGCCACATACATTGCTGCGGTAAGTGTGCCAGTTTGCAAGAGTTTTTAATATTTCATCATCTCTCTCTCTTTTTTTTCCGGTAAGATTTTTTTGTCAGAACGTCCACATTCCTCTATGTAGAAATCACTACACAGCTGGACACCGGATAGTCGATAGCTCTTACTGGTCATACTCGTTTTGTGAACTTCACCATCAGTTTTGTTGTGTTTATCGTTCGTTATCGGCTTATTTTCATCGTTTTTTGTTTACTAGTTGCATGGCATGCAATTGTGTGCGCTGCGGTTCCTGTGTATATTGTGTGTGAGTAATTTAATATGGACTTTCACGTAGACTGGTTTTGTACCGGGTCGGTGCGTTACAGTGGAGAACGAAAACCTAGTTTTATTACAAAGCGAAATGCAGGAAAATGGAGTGAAATTCCGAATTCCATTGGGATTAGTAGGAAATGTTGGGTTACAAGACAGAGAGAGCGAGAGAGAAAGAGTGAAAGAGAAAGAGACACGCGTCGTTTTCTGTTCGCAATGCGCAATGTTCATAAAAAGGTGCCCAGCAGTTGGCTGCACTACACAATTAGAAGCGGTTCGGTTTGTCGCATTAGTACAATGAAATCTCCCACCCGACTTAGATAGCATAATATATCGCGTTAATACGTTGACAATTCTGTGTTGAGTTACTGTAGACATTTGCAAGTGTCGTCGTCCTAATGACCGACTGCTCGTCCGGTTTGCTGGTCTGGCTGGCGAAGCATGGAAACTGATGCGCGAAAAATTCACTTTGCATGGCCTACTAGCTGCCAGCTAGAAATCGCCGGCGCCTTACCCAGTCCCAAACACACAAGGGATCTTCATACATATCTGTTATTTACTGGCGCAGACCGGTTAGTGTTGCGCTTAAGTGGATCAATTTGCATGCAAACATTGGTTATGAATAGCTCGGTGCTAGAGTAGAATGAAGAGAAACAGTTACATTTACGTTAGAATTGTTCTACGGCTGCGAATTTGTGTTTATCGTGGCTTGGTTTATAATGGCGGTTTTGTTTTTGTCGCAAAGTCCTGGCTACTATGATCAACAAGCAAATTTGATTCTGCGTGCACATGCGGGCACCACTTCTTCCCCAAAACATTTCGTGCGTTCTGTGCTGCATGAAAACGCGCAGTTTACGTGGAGCAGCCGCTGGCGCCGAGGAGCAATATACTAGTGTGGCGCAAATCGTATCACCTCCGCGCGGTACAAGTTACGATATTAAACATTCACAGACCTATCAGGCAAACAGCTACAGAACAAACAAAGCACCATCGAACGAACCGTGTACGATCCGCGCAGTTATGTTCACACTACGTGTATCATTCATGCCACAACATTCGCTGTCCGCTCTGAAGGTCCGCTGACAGCATGGATTATGGTAGTAATCTTAATGAATGATGATCCTTCTTCCTTTGGTAGCGCTACACACATACATACACAGAGATAAAGTGAAACATGGCGCGCAGACATGGCACTGCGTTGTGCGCGCACATGATCCTAGTTATGCGGTTGGTTTTCGGTATTTTCGGCCGGAGTGTATAGTGTGAAATGTAGTACGCTGATGAGAGCGCACTGTTGAACAATCCTACCACAAGGGGAGCTAGTGGAATGCGAATTAGATTACGCCAATGCGAAACAAACGATTATCATATGCACCGGTACGTACCACATAGTGTATGCGAGCGTAGCGTTTGTTGAAGATACGGCACGTCGTTTAATAGAGACTTGTAATCCATTCGTACGCATATTCTATCAGCCGGCAAGATTTTGTTCATGTATATCTCATGTATGCCATTCGCATACATAAGTTTACTGTGCGTGTTTACAATTGCATTGCGTTCGCTCGGTTTGAATTAACGTGTGGGTGTATGTGAAGGAGTGATGGCAAAGACCAAGTTTAAACACAAGTTAATCTCCCTCGGAGGCTTACACCTAACGTGCTATGTTTTCGTACAAAAAAATCATCATTTAGTCCACAGTGTACGTGTGATTTGTTCAGTAGCGTCCGGCGAAGCGTCCGAACCTAGCGTTTCGTCCCCGTCGGTTACCTCCTTTAGCATTGGGTCGATCTTCTTTGGAATCTTTGCAATCGTCCTCTTTACTGGAGTCCGCATCCGCTTGCCCACCCGCATCTTCGTCGTCGGTTGCGCCCGACGTAGCGGCATCCTTACCGCCTGCATCCGATGCGGCTTCCGTCTCCATCAGTTCCACCTGCTCCGAACCGTTCTGGTCGTCATCACTTTTGCCATCCTCAGCCATGCTGGCATCGCCAGATTCTTGAAGCATGACAATACAAAAAAGGATTCGTTTAAAACTTAAACAAGAGATATAAACATATCAAGGGAAAGAGCGTGATATCATGCGGGTGCTTATCAAATAATAAATTGAATGCTGTAAAAACAAAAATAACATACATAAATTATCATGTGCACCATGTGCGTATATTCATAGTACGAAATGCTTTACACACTTGCATAAACACAGCAGAATCAATCCATTTCTGGCATGAATTAGTGAATGAGTGAGGTGCTAATAACACAAACCTACTACGGCAAGCAACAAAAGAGGAAACAAAAAGCATAACACATGGAAAAAACATAACTTCAGTGCAAAATACTCTCTACGTTAATCACTAGGTTTTAATCACACGTTTCTGCCTTCGCGTCGGAAGGTACCGTCATATCACTGTTAGCGTTCAAATTGCACCGAGAAACATTGCTACCATCGTCATAATCATCACCTGTAGCTTCCGACGGATCGTACAGTTCGGAGTCCTTTTTGTCGGCCCGCTCCCCATTATTCACCGGGGCCGGTTCACCACCGTTCAGCTCCTCCGCGGGTTTCTTTTCATCGGCCAGCTTCTGCTTCTTCTTGGCCGCCTCAGCTTCCTCTAGCGCAACAGCCGCACGCTTCTGCGCGATGCGCACCTCCATGGCCTTCTCGTTGAGGAAGCGAATAAATGCACGATAGTGAGAATGGGTCCGGGCGTGCACTTCGCCGGTCGCTTCCGAATCGAAGTACTTATGGCAGATGCGACACTCGACGCATTCGAGCTTCCCGATCAGGCTCAGCCCGAGCGCACGGTTCTTCTTGTAGCGAGGCAACTTGTTGTCGATCTCCGGCGCAATCTCATCGCCCGGCTTGTAGTCTAGGATGCAGTCTTCACTTTCTTCCTCCTTCACCATCTCGTCCTCGGGGCACTCTTCGTCAAGCTTCGGATCGTCGAGGGCGGCACCAACGCCGTCGTCCACTGCCGGTTTACCACATTCGCTCCCGGCGCCATCCTCTAGCGTGGCGTCCACCATAGCCGTGGCGTCTTCGTCCGTTTTGCTCGATACTCCGTTTTCACCGGTAACGACGGTTGATGCGGATTCGGTAGCTGGCTGCTGCTTGGCAGAAGTCTTCACTCCTTCTACTTCGGATTTCTTCGCACCCGATCCCGATCCGTCCTTGTCCTTTTTCTTCTTAGGGGCCGTTTCTTCGCGAATATCTAGCAGCTCGTCTTGCATGGTAGAAATTGTTAATTCTGGAAACAAAATCACACAAAAAGCTTCAATTTAAACTACATCCGATCGGCATTACAATAGCGCGTCACTTACGTTTTGCCTTCCGTTCGACGTCCAGACGGCTGGGTTTTGATTTGCAATTTTTCATATGCACAACTGACAGCAGATGGTCGTCGTACTCCGTGCGGTTGTGAAACTCGAGCTCACAGTCGTCGCACTTCGGGTGGAGAAACTTCTTCAAATCCAGATGCTTCTCCGAACGCCGATGGGCAATGATGTGCCCGTAGAAGAACAGCTCGCACATGGGACAATACTCGCGCACCTTGTAGTAATTCTTCGCCTTGCCCATACGCTTCAGGCGATCGATTTCGATCGTCTTAAGCTGTTCGGCGATGCGAGCCTCCTGGCGAAGCAGTGTCGCCCGCATCCGGTAGCTTTCCTCGATGCTCTCCTTCATCACGCGGTGCGTCCGACCGGTGATGTGATTTTCGAACGATGTGGCATCGTACATGTGCTTGTCGCACATGTGACAGTACAGAAAGTCGTTTGACACATCCATGTACGGCGACGCCTTCGACGATGAGGTTTTCTCCTTCGCACCGCCAGCCGGTCCACCGGGTGCGTTACCCTTTTTTGCTCCTTTATTGCCACTGTTGCCAATGCCGCGTTCAGTTGGAGCAGTTCGAGAGATACGGTGACATGAAAGGAAAACGGATAAACGAAATTATTTGTAACATTTCAGAGCGTAAGCGAAGTGATTGATTTATATGATTAACACGCCATTCTGAATGCAAACTACCACACGTAGTCTAACTGAATGCAATTCGCTAGTTACATGTTTAATTTGTATTGAACGAAAAAAAGACACAACTAATAGTCGTAGTTGGTCCCACCGTTATTGAAATATGCATCAAGATGATGTTGGTGCTTCCAGTATACATAATTTTGCCATATCTATATCTCCGCAAAAGGAAACTCGATCAGTTTTCACACAATGCACTGCAATAGCAAACCACACAGGTATCTAACTAAAGCTACAAATAGAACCGATAGGATAAAATAAAATTATCGGTAAAGCAATCATAAATACACTCCTCTTTTCTATAGGAATCATGCAAATGCTAAAATGCAACAAAAACAAATAAAAAAAAATACGGACGTGTGCTGTATAATATGAACAAAACATGAGTGTAATGAAATGTTTCGGTGTTTCAATTTTTAACAATAAAAAAGCTAAAGTTACGTGCAATCACACAACGTGCAAAGAACAATAAATTGTGAAACAAGGCATGCAATAAAAGGCCAATGTGCAGGATAATTGTAATATTACCTGTTCTTATTTTTACTATTATTACTAGACTGAATTGGATTTCGTCTTTGATACCCAAGATTTAACCGCGAAATATAGTCGTTCTGAAAAGGGATAAACCGGTATAAGAAGAACAATAAATGGGGGTGAAATTTAGTAGAACAAAACATGAAGTAAATAATACTCTAACAAAACACACGAAAAAATACCTTTAATTCAAAGATTTTTTCACGAAAAAGAAGAATGAAAGTAAGAAAAAATACTGACATCAATTCCAAGAACATCATTCGAAATACATTTACGCGAACAGTCAACATGGCACCTTCAGATTAGAAATTCACAACCAAATTAGCAAATCCCGGAACATCCGGACACAAAACACCACGTCTCACGAGACAACGATCCGGGCATCCGGGTGACTATACGTCGCTTTGGCAAAGAATTATCAATGATATAATCCAATTGCAAGTCTAGTAGTAGTACAGCGGGTGGTAGGTGTTAGAATGTTTGCTCTTGAGCGCGTGAGTCGACAGTAAGTACGGTAAGAAATGGGTTCTATACGAGACACAACGTGTGTAAAGGTGTCTAAAACGCGGTGAGGAGCGCCCAACGCGGTATCCAGAAATCATTACTTGAACGAACCATAACGAGAAGAAAAAACGAACAGAGCATGAAACAACCAATCACATACCAAAAGGTTAACAGCGTAGCGTTTAGAAAAAACAATGTTTTAAACATATTGTTATTGTATTTTGAACCGAACCGTGCAAGAGGTAAAAAATATATAACGTGAAGTAATGGGCAATACATCATATTCTGGGCAGCAGTACAATGTTGGAGCTTGGCAGTTTTTCAGAGCCGGCCGGAAATCAATGCATTATATTGTACCGTAGCAAACAAACATACGAGACCAACCAGAAGCACCACCAACATTTAACAGATTGAAACTGGAGAAAGGCGTATGAAAAGTGGACTAAAATCTTAGAACAGCGTTGAGCAATGTGTGACCAGTATCAAGCAATACAGAGACTTCCTGAAAGATGAACGTTTAATTCATGTTTCCACAACTCCACACTTTTCTATTTTTACTATTTCCGGTTGATCCCCCTGAACTACTTTCACACGTACTCTGTTCATGTACGTGTTCTTAAATGCGATGGCGATCAGAATTGAAACTCACAATGCGCTTGACACTATTTCCTTACCTCGGATCAATTCGGCTGCTTGTGCCAGCATTGCCGAGAGCATCCTTCATAAACGGTTTATTACAATTTTTTGCCAGTGCGCTCTTGTAACGCGAGGCGGCATCCGGTTTGCGAATGCCACGTCCATTTACGTAACGGTTTTTAGCGTATCGGTTCTGAAGATCGGTTTCAAAATGCAAATGCAAAGAAAGAGAGAAAACAGGTGTGAGCGGTAAGGGATCATCCGAAACATGAGTTTGCTATAGAGTATATTTTGCAATAATGGTTGATAATGAGTGAAACGTATTGCTGTGAAGGTGGTACAGTGAATATGTATAGCGTATCAATAGAGTCGCCGCAGTACCCCGGAGTGGTAAACGTGTGATGTTCAAGGAATTTTATCAAACATTTCTACGTGACATACGAAATACATGGGAAAGCTGCAAAGAACACCACAGACTCGACAAACATTATAGAGTGTACATTTGGCATCCGGATCCATGAGTGACTTTGATAGAAGAACAACTAACTGCACACTTACTGAAACCAAAGCACAAATTACATTCAATGCCAAAGCTCCCTTCTGATGTGATAAGTTACTGAGGTAGAAAGTGCAATGTTTGGAACCAAAATTCAAATTTAAACAAAAGAGAAAAAGAATGTAGTCTGTTATGTAACCAATCAATTATTTTACATACAATCACAAGAAAAACAATGGCACTGCATCCTACATAACATTCTAAGTTCCCTTCCGAAGTTCAGAGTAAAGTGTGTTGCACAATTTTTAACATACGATGTTAATTACTGTCATGTGCGTGTCATATATGTTCGAGCGATTTATTAGTTAATGATCTGAGAGTTTTCGATCTGTTTGGCGTGAACACTGTGAAAACATAATCAAACTATTGAACGGAAAAGGAAATGTACAAAAACCATTATCTTGTTGGCTGCACAAACCAATACAAAAAAGAAAAGAAAACTCGTTTTAAAATACAAACATAACGAAAACCATCATACTTACCCTAATAAAATTGTAACCATTAATATCATCGAATCGTGAAGATTGCACACCGTCCAGCAGCGACGGCACTTGGTTCGCGTTTTGATTGCGGAGCAGGTTGCTAATCAAACTGTTGGCAAACGTAAGTGCATCATTGTTTCCACGGCCGCCGCCTACACTCGTATCCCAAGGATTGATACGGTTGCCATAGTTATTACCGAAGTTGCCACCGCCGTTTCCACCGCCACCACCGCCACCTCCGCCACTTCCTCCACTGCCACCACCACCACCACCTCCACCACCGCGACGGTTATTATTGCGATAAGCCATGATGACTTCGGTACGTCAATTTACTTCTGCTCTTGGAATATCTGAGAAAGAAAAAATAGCAATCCGCTTGATCAAAATCGTAGTCGGCACTGAATTGATTTAAGAAAATGGTCCAACACTGACGCTGGATCGTCAATAGGAAGCACAGCCAGGTATTGATGTAATGCACAGACGAAAACTGATCCAGTTGGCGTCGTACACGGGTGAGAGAAGAAGAGAACTGCCGGCTCGAGAACAACCGGCTGTGAGACATGCGCAGAGCACAGCCATGTAATGCTGGGTATATTTAGTAGAAAATGTAACACACATTATTAGTCATTAGTCAAAACGGCGAATTCAAAACTATTACACCTGAGGTTAACTTTTCAATTTGAAGCCCGCCTTTTGTTTCTGTGTGAGTAGGTACTGGATTTCCTGTTTTACTATTTATTTCTGCACAATTTTGGAACATTGTCCAGTTTTTGCACAAACATTGTACCACTGTTTCCAGCTAGACATTATGTATGAGAAGAAAAACGAGAAGACTGCGCAATTTCGAATCAAATAATAAATAATTTTGTGCTGCTTCCTTTTTTATAATAACATATATTACAGGTTTTTTCCGTTTTATGGATTAATAAGTTTGAAGGTAAAGGGTAAGCATAAAAAATCCAAATTAAAGCCAAATTAATTTCCAATCAAGATTTGATCAAAAACAAATTTAAGCACAACAAAACCAACAGTATTTTCCACTAATAAAACCATCCCACGAACCCTGCATTTCCGGCATCTTTGCGCCATGTTGTCAAAAATCGATCCAAACAGCTGTTGTTCAGAACACATAAAAAAATCCACAATATGTATAAGTATTTTCCACACCTTTTGAATTCTATTGATTGCACTCCAAAGCAGAAAACGAAGGATTCGTGATAAATAATCAGACCGTACGTGCCTAATTGTAAAGGGCTCACAATCACTGATCAATAATATCAACAGAAAAATGACCGTCAATCGATCAACTTCAACCCCTAATTCTGTATGAACATTCACTCCCGATTTTCTCAATACCGGCTTCGTTCCACTTGCTAGCAGTATGAAATGCAGAAACTGGAAGTGTTGTTCTGTTTCACTCATTTCAAAAAGTAGCACAGAGGGGCGACGGAGACAGCACTAGCGCGAGAACAGCGCTGGGAAAAATCGATATTTTTCCTCCACCAAAAATCATCCCCTATTTCACGCTCCCTGTACAAGGCGAGCATGGAAACGTTTTAGCGAATAATAACAGCGTATAAGACCGCATTTACGTACCACAATACAATCGCACAAAAGCCGGCAACTCGGGACTGTTAATGAACGTGTGAATTTTGCCAATTATTTTACGCACCAGAAAGCAGCAGCAGAGGCAGCATTAGAAATGATTTCACCGAAATTTGATTACTTTTACATACTCCACATTTGCGTGCAGTTTTTACAGAGAATACACACCTGCGTTATATTGCATGTTTTGTACTTACTTGATAATCAGAAGAAAAATTTGCACACTTTGAGATACCTTTGAAATTTTCTGAAGAGTACAAAGTCTTGGAAAAACTACAGGTCAGTCTACTCTGCGCGATTTGACATCTCCCCGGTTTGACAGATGCTGCAATGCTGGCTTTTTCTGGCTCTGTTTATAAGGGTAGAATATCATTCTTGGGAGATATGAAGCAGCGAGTGCGGTTCTCATGACAGTTTGAACCGATCGTTGAGAAAGGCGATGTTTAAACTTTGCTCTCTGAAACTCTCATATTATTTGTAAGCCAAACCACGTTACATTTCCGTATATTAAGGGCAGATCATGCGAATATTTCATTTATTTATTAGAAGAACACAATCCAACACCAAACAACAGCAAAATGACCTTCCATGGTATAACAGTCTGTCATGCAGTCTGAGCTTTCTTCACGTATTTATATCACCGTAGTCGCATTGTTCTTGTTAGGAGAAGACGATCCAGATTGGATTGTGGCGTCGGTCCTGTCGTTTTTCGATCGCCGGGACCACCACCGCTACATCACCGGGACAACCAACCAGGGACTAGGTAAATTTGACTAGTATAGAATTGATTAATAGTTTTGTAAAGACCACTTCTTCCTTGGTAGGGAATAGTCGGAGGTTCTGGCCTATCATTTCTGAGTTTTTCCATTACAGCGCTCAGTAGTAGGTTTCTCATAAGATTTTTATTTGTTCGCTATTTTGGATAGTGCAGAAAGCAAACTGGAAAAAAAATCATCCATATCATTCAAATCGGGACGTTCGTTTGGTCCAGGTGCGTTCGGCATTGCGCATGCATGGTTGTATACTTGACTTTGATGAAACAAACATTACGAAAAATTCACCAGCAAAGCCAGAAAATTGTTCAATAGACGCTGTATGAGAGCTAAAATCCTAAGAAATTAGACGCACAACACCCAAGTGATCGTTCCCAAGAGCACTGTTGAAAAGTACTGTGGATTCAAACACACACGAAAAGGAGCGAATATTGCTGTTCCGAAAAAAAACAAACAACCAAAATGTGTCATGGACAAAAGATAATTAAGGATCAGTAACAGTGCCCACTTGAGCCATGCTCCGTACTAAGTGCAAATTTATACGTTTCGTTTTTTACCACTAGGCAGTATCTCCTAATATCACAGTTCGATTTTTTTGGTAACATCTGATTACTATAAGGCAAGGACAATGAAAATGGTAAGATCCAAACTATAAACATGAAATATACATGTATGTTTCAAAGCTCGTCGGCGGCAAACAAATTACATTTTGATTTAAAAAAAAATCTGTTAACGTATAATATAATGTGGAATAAATCGAGATTTTCGGTTAAGCGTGCTGAAAATTAAAAACATATTATCTTAGTTCCAGCATTGAGTATAAATCAATAAAAATACAAGTAATTACTTACATAAGATTAGGCCATATTCTCACTATGTATGAAATACAGGATTGAATATGGCCATTTTTGAACAGTTCCCACAGTTAAATGAAATCGGTACCATCCAATGTTGAAAAAGTTCCACCTATTGAAAGTAGAACTTTTTCAACAATGGATGGTACCGATTTAACTGTGGAAACTGTAAAAAAATGGATGAAAAATCCTGTATTTACAGCTAAAAAACAGAAAGTAAAAAGATAGAAGTAACTACTCTTCGAATGCATTCACACCATATTCAATTCAACTTATAGTTGCATTGTTCATCTTTTTTATTGAAGCATCCCCTTTAGTTACACATGGTTTGTATTTCGAAGAACGGTTTTCGTCTTGGATATTGTTTTGTACCAGTTTTGTACCAGTATTATCTCCATTATCTGCAACCCGATGTGTATTTTTATGCCATTGCCTTCAAATGGACTATCGTCCGGAGACGAACCACATATTTGCTTTCCCCTAACATTTCATTTAATGGCTTTAGCGACAAAACTGATAATTTCTCACATAACGCACTTGCACTCATACTTGAAATAACAATATATGAAAACTAATCATTCGTTTTTAATTTTCTCCATAACAATTGGCTGCACAATACGTAATTATAAATATTTTGTAAACAATTGATCTGTTGCAGTATAATATCTAAACATTAACATTTTCCTTTTTTTCGTCAATATTTGTTTAGTAAACATTACGCGGCTGTGAAGATGAAGAATGTGCATTAATTCCATGAAGTGTTATTATGTGACACATAATAACATGAGCATGACTGTCATGATGCTTGGACAAGTTAAATAAACGACTTTACATAAGCGAGATTGTAAACCAATACACAGTCTTCATTTATCAAACCAATTGGTGCTCCAATTTGATATCGTTTGATATACATTATCTAGCTGTTTGCAGAAGTTTTTGCTGGCTTGCTTACGAGACACAGCACACGCCAAAATGGATCGAGTTTGGTATTTTATTTAGCGTGTTTTGGTGACGATCATTAGTAGGATTATTATGCCTTTATTTAGTATATAGCAAAATAGTGTTAGTGAACGGCTATGAAATGCAGTTACTGGTAATATTTTCTGATTAGCTACTGAGTTTTTGTCTCATACGTCATAATATAACTATTCTTACTACATCATAATTACGATTAGATTAATCCGTGTCAATCACGCACATCAAAACTGAACTAAATGCGAACCGAACGAATTAGAAAAGATTATCGGTTTTGTAGCAAAGCGTTTCAGAATATATAAACTCGCAAAATGGTACCTCAACAGGGACTATTAGCAACTATGCACTAGACACAATATACTCAGGAGTATTCAGACGAATATCGGGTGGTTATAACAAGCGTAGAACACTAGTCGTTAAACATCTTAGTGAAGATTACAACTGTAGCAATGTTTAAATACAAAGCACACCTTAGTCCTTAGCATTTTTTTGTGGCCAGTAAACTAAATTCGATAACAAGGCCAAGTATTTTAGAAAATGCAGTCGAGAAATACATTCCCTGTCAGCAAATGTGTTGTTGCCTTATGTTTTATCCCCTTGAGAAAGTTCGTTTTATTGAACAGTATTGCTCATCACCTCAGTGCACTGAGGTCCCACTTCCTAGACATTGAAAAGCTTACTTACATAGTTACCAGGCCAACGTAACTTAGTAGGCGAATCAGACTCGGTGTTGCAAGCGACCAACAAGCGACCATAATCATACATTAGTACAGCAAAATTGCAAGCAAAATAATTTAAATATCAGGTCTGATTTGTAAGCTATGATTAACAAATTTAACATGTACCGCTCTATATAGAATTGGCCAATATTGTGATTGACAAACAAACAGCAATAAGGAGCAACATCAAAGTCGATGCTTATCACACACGTTTTGATACGTTAAACAAAACTGAAATCAACGAGTTCTACATTTCTTAAACTTATCTAATGATTATTTTAAAGTTTACCGCCGTGCGAACAGCGCACAGCTCCCTTTTACAACATGTTAACATTCGTTTTTCTTCGCAGCTAAAAGATAGTCTTAATGTTCTGTTTGCTAGGAGTCGCGGAGTTGCGTAAGAATGTTTATAACCTAGCACAGTGGAGGAAGTTAAACGAAATAATCAACAGCGGTAGTGGTTTTGATGCAAATGCATTTATTTTCCTTTATACTTAGCATTACGTTCTAACGTTGCGTTTTGTGTGCATTTATAAATTCCTGTTGCGCGTGAGGCATCAATGTAGTTTTAGAATGATTAATTGAAATAGTGTGCACACTGCACCTAGCATCATAATATAACAGAAAACAGGTTTTACATCCGAGTGGCTACTCAGACATTTAGCTTAAAAAGTGGTTTTATTTGATTGAACCTATATTTTATAAAATGGCAATTCAAACATGTTGTTAATGACACGATTCGTTTGGCGGATGTTGCAAATTATTTATGTGTAGTTTTATTCTAAAATATTTATCCGCTTTTCGTACAGACCTATCATTATGCTGCTAAGTGAATACTAAGCAGACTTATCCGATCCGTCTTCAACAGTATACGAAGAGTTAGTACATGACGACTTCTACGAGTAAACGTAATGGATTCCATTTTTCAGTTATATTTTGTTTTTGCAGCCTAAAAATATGATCATAATTATTAAGTCACTAACTACAAACAGTGAGGAAGAGGGAAAAGTTAACAATGATTTTAATGGTAGTAACGGTTGGACTTGGATTGGTTTTATAATTGTATTGGTTGCGATTTATGTTTCTTTAGCATGCTGCATTACCATTGCAAGCGTCGTGCCGTTGAATTGGGGCGCTTTAAAACAGTTGTCCATCCCTTATTAATATTTGTAAACCCTGCTTATAAGATATCCTAATATTCATGGTTCAAATTTGATTTTTAGTTTGAAAGATGGGTGCCGTTGAGATAGAAATTGGTTTAGTGATTCATTACGATATTATTGATTAATTAAGCAAACAGCCGAATGCATTTAACAATAAATCGTATTTTGTAAAGAAGGAATAAGATTAGTTATTCATTTCACGTTAGGTACAGGGTCGATGCCGTTCGGTACAATAGTCAAGTTAGTAGTTTTCGAAATACTATAAAAAGACTCATTTGGTAAGTAATTTGGCGTTTGCTTCAAAATCTCAAACATTATCGTGCTTGTCGTCTCGCAGGGGATTCAAGTGAACTTCGTTCGTTTGTTAGTGTGCATAAAAATGGACGAAAACATGCGTATTGTTTTTGATACAAAGAAATCGAACGTTAGAGTAGATTTGTATGGCTACGACGTTCATGCTTGTATAAGAAAGCTACATGCTTTAAATATTCGTATAAAAAAGCTTCAAAATGTTAAGGGTTAGGTGGCATTGCGAAGATGTCGCATGTAACATGCAAAGTATTCGGAATACAAAACCAACTTCATATATTTAGAACCAGTCCAAAGGAGCAGTTGGTAAACACAATCCCTAGCATATCTTATAATTTCGGTTAATATCTGCGCTGGACCTCGGTTTATATAACTGGCTATCCCACAAACAGATCCGATAAAAGATTGCACTAAAACTTGGCTATTGGTTTTCAAAGAAGACGTAAGATACATTAAAGTTAAACAAAATGCAAAAAAATGCCCAAAATGAGACGTACTCCCTGTAAGTGCAGTTTATGCACGGAAATTTCTTAACTAAACGTTATACAAATGTGTAGTGAAAGATACATCACGGCATATTCCAACAACTCATTGAAACCGATGTTGAAAAGCATAGTTTCAACACTGAAGCACGTATATGTATATTTTTCCTTCCATTGCAATACTCTTGGAAGATTGCAAATAATAGTATGAAGCAAACAATTTGTTAACATTAAAACCGACATTCGGGAATTAAGTTCTAATCATTGAAAACCAATTGTGCCGTGTTGACTACAGCAATTATAAAGTGATTGCACATAAAAGGATTGTCTTTTTATTATTTTATTCCTGGATAATAACATCTTGGCATATATTGATATGCTACCGAAAAAGGCGAAACAAACAACCGGTATTCAATAAAAGGATAATTCAATTAAACATCAATACCTCCTTCTCCTTGTAGTATTTATAATCAGATCAGATTAAAACTTTCCTAAAATTTGTATTCCCGCATGTCACGTTGATTTACTCTCAATTTATTGCATTAGTGTGCCGTGTGTTTGTTCCTTGTCTAAATTATGTTACTCTTCATATACGGTTGATTTTGTTTGTGCATGGATATTGTAATGTTTGTTATTAGTTAACTAATATCACATTGTAGAGTAGAAGATATATTTCAATACATAACTTTACGTCACACACGCACACACACACCACACTCACTGGTGCAACTGGTCTGTGTTCATTAGGCTGCGCTGCATTTAGGTAACATGTTCAGATTACATTCCTTTTGATTCAATCTGTGAGTAAATTTATGCGATTTTTGTTGTTTTATCGGCTCAACAGAAAAAAAGTCTGCAAATGCATATGCACTGCACTGTGCTTCAAAACACTATGTTTGCAGTTTTTCGCTTCGCTTTCATTATTTCAAAAACAGAACCTGCTTGTGCAATTGGAGTAAGTTTACGAGAAATGTGTTTTGATTTCTGTCATAATATTCGTTCCGTACGGTCCACATTTTAAGAAGTTTTTTTTATTATATTAGTTAACAACGGGGCTTGCAACTGTTTCCCATAGTTCAGCTCTGAGTTTTTAACGTTTATAATTTTGTATGAACTATTTGATACTGATATATCATAATATATTCGTGTTTGTTTCGCATGACCGTCGATTACATGACGACTAAAAGATTCCATCTGTATCAATAGTAATGAATAGCTATATTTCGCATAGCTATTCCGAACAAAACAGCAAAAAAAAAAACTATTCGCACAATAAAACAATCTTACTGTTTAGTAACCGATTTGTTGTCTACCGATGAAGCCAGACTTTCAGTTGAATTTCAATTGTAATCGTCCGCGCGCACGTACCTCCTTCCAGTGCATCATACAAAGCATTGTGAATATGATGTCGACACTCTTTAACGTAATCTCCCTACGACGTAGTACGACACAGTACTGAAATTTACTAAGCTTATCGGTTGCAGCGTAGTAATCGCAGAGTTATCTCCTTTTATTGCACACTCATTGTATCTGGTCTCAGCATCTTGGCTTCGGCATAAAAACATGCAAAACTGTTCGAACTTCATGTGCTTGACCAACCGAATTTACCGCTTTGCTTCTTATACAATGGCACGGTGCGATTTCTGGTGTTGCGTTCTGTTAAGGTACCGTATCCGCACGCCCCTGTACCGGCCATTCGGTCTTCAAAGCCAATAATTAACCAGTTGTGCCATCCAATTAGTTCACGCTAGCTATTGCCACCGGCAGCGCCAAATATCCTATCGTTACGAATCGTAGCGCTTCGCTTAATGTGTTTTTAATTTTGCGTTTTGGTGCCGATGTTACGATCCGGCGGTTTGTAGAACTGCTGTACAAAGTGCAATAGATCGTACACCGCACCGGGCCCTTTTCCGGGCTTCATACAGATGAAATCATCTAGGCTGTGGCTGCTCGCTGAAATGAAAGGGCTTGGTTAATATGATGGCATGCAGAATAAGTAAGAAAAACAAACATTTTAGGAGCATCTTGCTATCTCGCGGAAGAACAAAGAACAATGATTAATATTTGATAATTATAACCCTCGCGGATAGATGGATACACAGAGATGAAATATATTAAATGAATTTATAGTTCCACTTTACTAACGAATCCATCGTTCGAGCTAGTGGTGAGAAATGGAATCCGGGATTCGATCCGGGATTCTATCCGAGATTCT
>KB672913.1:1941116-1959710 GCA_000349145.1 Anopheles dirus | reverse complement strand
GAGGATCGCTCCCAGCTAGGATCGAATCCCACATGGGATCGGATTTGCACATCACTAGTTCGAACTAGTGTTGTGTCTTATGAATCTTTCGACGAGATTCAGATTCATTTATGAATCTTTGGAGATTCATAAATCTCTCAGATTCATTCATGAATCTTTGGAGTATCATAAGATTCATTCATGAAGGATAGAGATTCATAGGATAGATATTCATAGGATTCATGAAACCCTAGAGATTCATGAATCTCCAGAGATTCATGAGATTCATGAATCTTTAGAGATTCACGAGATTCATGAATCTACTAGAGATTCATATAATTCATGACTCTTTAGAGATTAATGAATCTTTGTTTCTAAGATTCACATTCAGCCATTTAGTTCAAAGATTCATTCAGATTCATGAATCTGAATCTCTGCTGTCCAACACTAGTCCGAACGTTTAAATCCAATCAATTATAGGACGAAACATGATCATAATAAAATCTTGACGATGGTAATGATGACAAAAATGAATTAAAACACTAAACTTGAGACACTGAGCGCAGATGCAAATGCAATATACTCATACTCATGTACTCACCACTAGTTTGAATCGGCGGATAGGACGGGGGTGGCTTAATCCATGATCCATCTGGTCTGCGCATGTGTCGGCGATCAGAAGAAAATTCGGCCAGATACTTTTCCGCCGGTATCACTCTGAAGAATCTGCATTCCGAAAGGGTCCGAGCGTTTGTGAATTGTTCCGACATAATAGCATGGACAGGATATGAAAAGACATTGAATGAACACGAATCCGTTGATTAACGAATAGTTCAAACTATGCTTAAGTAACTTGTTCTTCAAATATGTACACTGTACCTCCGTCTGCATACGTACCTGTGATGCTCTGACGTTAAGGCATAATCCGACCGGAACGTTTCAGTTACATATTTGTGGAAATAGGTTGGGAATGGTAGTGTGGTATCTAGATCGAACACCAAACATCGGTTCGGTGAAGGATTGTGCATAAAAAACACGTGATAGTCCCATATCACCAGCTTCTCATCACCACGGCCCGCCTTCTGCCGCCACAGCGGCACGGTGCGACGTTCGTTGGATACAAATACGGCGTAGCATTTCGGAAGCTCCGATGGGTACGTCTTCTTAACCTGTTCGCAGAGTTTCCAGACATTTTCTTCGCTGCAGAGAAAAACGGTATAGTCGTAGAAGTTTTTAATTACATTTATTATTATCTGTAGGATCATGACTTTATGAAAATGGTGTGTGATTTCAGATTAATATATAACATACAAAAGTTTTCATGTGCTCATTTGTTTGAATTACTTGTTAATTATGATCTGGATTTAAATCATGGCACTTCGTTACAACAACAATATGCAAGTTTGTCAAACGAAAATGCTGATGTAGCTATAGAAATGGCACTTAGCGAGAATGAAACGCACTCTTATTTCAGCCGGGCGAATTCAGGAGTAGGATCCAAAAGTACCGCAAGGTACAAGTGGTAGAATTGAAGAAGAGATGTTGTTGTTGTTTGAAATTTTTATAGAGGCTTTGACCTATAAGTTCTTTTGCCTCTGAAGGAGAGATAGGACGAAGACGTAATTAGGGCACGATTTTAAAGCAGCGCCAGCTGCTTATATAAGCCCTATTCCAAATAATGTGAATAGTTGAAAATTTGTAAACCTCGTCGTTACAGCTGCTATTTATGAAAGCATACAATATGTCTCAGTTTCTCATAACACAGTAGAAGTAGACTACAATTACTTCATATTATTTATTATTCAAATAATGTTTCAGTCGTATAAAATTCTCATAGATGTTGTGTATGCTAATACAGTCTGAGAATATTTTTTCTAAATCGATTGATAACACCCACAACGTATGAATTACTGAGGAATAACGTTAGAATATTAAATCGTTATAATAGTGGACAACACCATAATTTTTATTCTGTCACCGGCACTATTCCAAACAAAGGAAGGGTCAATGACTGACCGCTGAATGATTCAACGTAATTACAATTACCATGCAACACATCTTTTACGTTATTTTCTCTAGACGATCGATCTCCTGAAATTACTTCCTCTCTTCACAATACCTTGCTATATTACTATAAATTTTTGAATCTGCATCAGAATACGCATATAGTGACTATTTTTTATCTTTTAAATTATTTTAATCCATTTTAACAAATTCACTATTGTGTTTTAGTTCGTTTTCTATTTCGAAATTAGCTGATATTTTATTGATAGCTGATGATATCTTAGGTGCTTTGTGTGTTTTTAGTTATTTATTATGACAATTTATTTTAATGTTTTTTTTTATTAATTATGACCCGATTGTGTTATTAAATCCTATACACTGACAATTTATACGTATTTTTATCCTTTGAATATTTTATTGTGCTTGTGTCGAGCTCCTCAATACCATACCTTACTTTTGAACTAATCAAATCGAAAATCCTACAGTAAATGTTTTGTTCATATTATTGCAGCTATTGCATATAAAACAAAACAATTAAAACAAACACTAACACCATTTTTGTTTGAATATAATGTTGTGGTTGAGTTTCGTTATCCGCTACTACTACATACATTAGTTATTGCAATTTTTCAGCCAAGTTGCAATAAACAGAAGCAATCGTGACCTTACTTATATGAGTTGATTGCAACATGTGAAGCATCATTGTTGTACGTCAAAAGCTCTTTTTTGGCAACAGTTTTTGCTGTTCCGGCTCTTCGCAGTTAAAGGTGTGGACTGAATGCATTCGAAATGCACACGCGCCTAATGCACATATTCGTATTCTCCAACTAAAAACGAGCACAAACTTTTAGTACAAGGTCGACGGGTTAGCTTTCATTTTAAATGATGCCTGGTACATATTTTAGCCGTTTATCTTCGTTTTACATACTAAAGACGGATTTGGCGAGATACAACAGGTAAGCACTGCACGGGTTACTATCACGCGATGTTATGACTGAGTTAAATTCTACCTAGAATCACAAGAACCCTAGAGATAACACATTGTGGTTAACCCTAACAATATGCGGGTTCCCACTCCAACCACGCCTAGAGCTTTAACTAGCTATGGAAAACGGAACCCACTAACAGTAAAACAACCATGGAGAGTGTGGCATACGAATATTTAAGGATATTTTCGTTACAATACGTTTCCATTCTTAAAAAAAAACTCATTAAATAAACGGACTTCTGGTATCTCGGTTGCTGTGGGTGTTCATCGTCAACTACGTGTCTTATTTCAATTACTTATGTCACGTAATAAGATTAGAATGTGAAAATTTTATTACGTATGCGAAAGAGAGG
Source organism: Anopheles dirus (assembly GCA_000349145.1). Classification (NCBI taxonomy): domain Eukaryota; kingdom Metazoa; phylum Arthropoda; class Insecta; order Diptera; family Culicidae; genus Anopheles; species Anopheles dirus. The sequence goes on along the minus strand of KB672913.1, from coordinate 1,956,386 downwards.
TGAACAGAAAAAGGAGTATGGTGACGAATATTCTCGGTAAAATGCTCCATTCAGTGCAATACGTCTTAGAGATCTGCTCTGTGAACGACATGTGTGTTGTGTTACGAGGAATGTTTTGAAAAGAAGGACGATTCGACGAAACGTAAACAGACACGTTTATCGGTTTACGCGTTTATCAAAGAATGATTGTAATGCATTTGCTATTGATTAAGCCATTATAAACTCGATGGTAAGGTATGTCAAACCATATATAATTGATTTGATACAGAATATGCTTTGGAACACTGAGGAATAGAAAGCATATTTTAAGATTGTATTTTTTTATTGTTAAAAATTTAAATGTATTTACAAAAAATAAATTTATGTTTGCATTGTATGTTTTGATATTGCCACCGGCAGCGCCAAATATCCTATCGTTACGAATCGTAGCGCTTCGCTTAATGTGTTTTTAATTTTGCTTTTTGGTGCCGATGTTACGATCCGCCGGTTTGTAGAACTATCAATATGGACTGTGATATGGACTATCAATTGCCTGTGAACAATTATCGTGCACGTTGAGTAAGGTTTTACAATATTAAATATACTTTTTTATACATTTTATATCGGTTATAACCAGTTATGTTTAAGTGTAACTAACAGAAACACTTTGCAGCAATTTATTGCCAGTTTAATTTACATAAAACGATCGAATGCCAAACAAAAATAGCAAAGCATGCGGAAAACCATCTCAAGCAAACAATAGGCAGCAAGTACTTTAGACTCCCAAGTTCTATCCGATGCCACTTCTCTCCTGCCACACAGCTCATCAATCTTCTCAACTAGTCTTTGTGGGTCGTAATAAAATACCAGCGGTTTCACATAAAAGTGAGAAAAGGCACTCCATAAAAATGGCGAATCAATCCAAACATATTGAATGAAAGAAACTTTGAACGGACTTATTTCAATGTCGAAAACGCCAATGTCGAAACGCCTTGTATATACCAAAGCAAACCTACGCTCCTAATTGACCTACGTTACCTACGACATAACGAATTCTATCGGTGTTGCTAATTCGATGGACTTAAAACATAGTTACATTCTTTTGGAGATCTACAATGAAGACAACAATCTTATTATTGTGAAAGTTCCCTGAATATATGGTTAGCATATTTATGTGTTAATTATATATTTCAATTTTACTGTACTGACCATTTTAAAGGAAATACTTTTGCTCTTATTTAACAAAATTTATCCACATTCAACTACGAAAATATTTACAACTGAAAAAAAGGGAAAATGATGTATTATTGGGAGCATTCAAACTTGAAACATAAACTACGTATTATCAGTTCTCTCATTTTCCGACTGTGAGAAATGACAATAGCTGCAAGATAAAATGAAGCAACGGAATAATATACCGATTCTTTACGAAATTAAATGATCATGTTCACATAATACTTATCACACTCCAAAAAGACTTCATAACCAACTATACCACAGCTGTATACAACCCTCGCAACTGAAATGCGTAAAAGGTACGGTGTTTCGGACAATTTTCCCACTGGGAAAATATACGCAAATGGTTTACTTGCTGCAGACACGCCGAAGGGGACCGATTCGGAAAGAATTTGAGAGTGAGAGTGAAGAATTTTTAAGAAGCCACACCAGACAGTGGAACAAAAAAGAGCTTGGGTACAGTACAGCAATAGTTCCGACTACACCACACTGTATTTTGATTTGGGGAAATGTAACTTGAAATTTTTGTTTGTGAAAGCAAAAAAGATGAACCACACTTATTCTTATTGTCAGTTAATAAAAGAGTCAGTCTTTTGTGAGAAGAACCGTAACACCACAAGAGCATTTGTATTGTCAATCACGCTTACAACAAATCCTAAGATTTGAAAACAATAATGATACAATACAAAAAATCATACCCAATCCATCCCGTTTAGAACAATTCGATCAGCATTCGCTGTAAATGTTTAAAATTCGTTACGTTCGTTGAGCAAATATCCTTTTTTTGGTAAACCACAAGACTCACGTGTGCGGTTTTGGTTTATATTTTTTTCAATTCATGTATCTTTGCTTAGCGGAAGCATCGGCCATTCATATTCTCGTTGTTGGACAGGACGGCTTTTTATGCCAAAATTACCATCACCGTTTTTTCTATACAGGTTGCGTCGCATCAACGATGGCAGCATCCACACACATGCTGGTCTGTTTATCGTTGCCATTAGAAGAGAAAATCGGATTGCTCACTGATTAACTTTTCGCTGCCTGTTATTTACTTATGTCATTTTAGTGTACATGCTTTGAGCCTGTGAGGAACGCGATGAAGATAAAAATGGTGATCATAAAAATAACCGATGTCAGTACAATTTCGCGAACCTTACGATATGAGATAAGCATTAAATTTAGTACCGATTAAGTATAGTGAACGTCTGCTTATGACATTTGCGGACTATCGTTCGTGTTATGTTGAAAAATAGTTAGTTTTGTTTTTGGCAAACTGTAAATGCACACACAACTTTGTTGAAATGTTATTTTTTGAATGAGTTAATTCAAAACCGATACGAAGCTAATTTAATTTAAAATTACGCGCGTTCGAAACTCTTTGAACTATCTATACAGTTTTCACTACATCAGAAACTTCACTACATCAAGATAGTGAGGTTAGAGGAGAATTGAAGTCATAGGTAATTCAATGGAGATTTAGTTGTCCGTACAGCTAAGAAATTTGGAAAGGCTATACAAGGTTTCCATAACCGTTACCACAATACCGCTGTACGCGCTTTTCTTTACCGCTTTTCACGTTCCTCGAGGGCAAATATAGGACAGAAAAGGTTAGAGTCATAAATTTTGAAATAATTAGAAGCCAAAATCCTAGGCCCGCTGGGCCGTTCTTGTTCAATGCTAAACACTAATTCATCATTACTCGCTCGTGAACCGTGCCACACGCAATGCAACTCAGAAAGAGCTCGCCGTCCACCGGTCCTTAATTACAGAAAATTCCTCCTCTAGCAAATGAACTACATAAAAAACATGCGAAATACGAAATAACCATACCGTGAAATTGATATGATATCATCGTTGATCTCGTCCGTTGATTTCACACTGAATATATTTCCCAATTTCCGCTTCCAGTGCTCCGACACAGTAAAGGCGTTTATAAAATAACCTATCGTATTCGCACAGTGTCCCTGTATGGAGTGTCCCTGCAGCACTCTGTACTATACCACAATTTTCTGCTTTTTCGTTTCCCAAGGTAACACATTGAGGATGTTTAATGTTACTGCTCTTGCAGGATACTTTGGTCATCCAACTTCTAGAGAGTGTTGCGCAGGATATGATACCGGCATGATTAGGTTTTTCCGCTAATGGAAAAATAATTAGTTATATTTTTGGGATTCCTGCTTCCGTCTCCAGGACCCAGGACTCCGGGGCTTTATGCGGAGTTTTAAATAAACCATCTCATCCCAGTCGAAGTGGCAATGGCAAAGACCATCTCGGCTGTGTCGGCCGAGATGGTCATACCGTTATAAATGTAGGGTTATGAAATATCAATGCTGCCGATATTTCAATAATCTTCTCGACTTCAATAATTTTCGACGAGTTCTCGAAAATGTGTGATGTACATTTGTTACAAAATGAAAATTGTTTTATCTGTACTACACCAATTTCTGAATTAAACCGACAGATGCCAAAATTCACTATTCAGTCTGTATCCGGCCCTACTCTGCTTCTTCCAAATCCTCGTTTTATTATTGGACACTTAATTATCTTGCGTTTACAATATCAGTTTGACTTCGTTCGACCTATCTCAACAGAGGCTACTTTGCTGATGTTCTTATTGACTTATCAGAAGCACGGCAACCGAATAACCGCCGTTCTGCCGGATGATTCGACACCAACAATTCATCTCAGTATGAACCACCCATGCTCAGTCCATGTGGACGGCCTGAAAAGCGCTTCACGGGATGGGTCGTCTGACGTCATTCTTTTGACATGGCCAGACAATTGGAGACACGCAGTCTATTGCGTTACACGATGGTGAAGTCATCGTACAACTCACATAATACGAACGTGGGGTTATAATGGTTTCATCAAAGCCAATGTATTAGAGGCAGAATTGAATTGTTGAAAAATAAAAGAATTGTCGTCACTACATAGTAGAAAAGTTTCCACAGATTGTAACATATTTGGTTGACTGTAATTGCAAGCTAACAGACATCAGCGACTAGATCTGTTTGGAAATATAAAAGATGTACCTCAGGCTCAGTGTTGCAATGCGCGACTCAACAGCTTTTTTTCACAGTTCTCATCTCATTTTCTTCTCTATTGAAGGATAATAATATATTCGTACGTTCGTTACGGTAGTTGGTCAACATCATCGTAGCTTGAAATAATTTTAATCTGTGTGCCAAACTAGACGAAGGTAACAAATTGGTGACAGTTTCCTTTCGCGTTATCGCTGCTTACCTTCATTTTATTACTTTACGTCACGCACATGCTGTACGCACGAATGTTTGCATGAATGTAACGTACGCCTCACAAAACGGACAAAGAAAAACTCACACAAGAGCACGCATGCTTTTCAGCCCGTGACAAGGGTACAAGGTCATTGAAAGAAGCTAGAATTCTGCAAAGTCTTCTCCTCAACTGATACTACAGATTTCAAATGATAAAAAAGTTGACCGCTTAGAATTGCTGCGATTATCTTGCTTTTTAAAATTGGCTCTAATTAAAAACAAGTACAGAGATAAATCGAAGAGATTTTACTCAATGTCAAACACATATCTCCATATCTGCATTGTAGTAAAAAAAAATTAACATATCAAATAAGAAATACATAAAATCGATTGAAGTTACTACCGTTTTGTGGATGGTCGTTTTGTATAATTGGAAATTTCTAGTATAATGCTAGTACATGAACAAGGATGACGGACGACGACTCTTTAGGACGTATTTGCAGTGATCACCGCATAGGCCATTACGGTACAGAACGAGATTAAAATGATGATGAGATTCGAATAAAAGCAACAAACCATTTGCATGCAAAACGGTGCAGTAACATTAAATAAGGCAAAACATTCCAGCAGAACGTTTATGACTATGTAAAGACGTCCCTTCGTGCACTATACTTGGTAGTATATTTGTATGTTTTTATGTTTTGATAAACAAGTCATTATATGTCGTATCGTTTTCTATGTAGGAGAAATTAGAGAACAAACTTAGTTTATCTAAAAAAACAACAGTATAAAATGCTACTTCTTTTCACAGCATCACATGCTCTGATGAAACAGATAAGTTTGTTGATTCTTAGAATTAGGCAATCGAGAGGTATCAAGGGGACATGTATCCGACCTATATCACTCAAAGTGTAAAACAAACAACTAAAGTGTTGCGAAAAACAGGTCCAACGTGTGAATTGAGATAGCTGTGACTGTAACTTACCCCCAAGGGAATGTGGCAACTCACCAGGCCCAAAGTTTGACTCTTTCTCAATCCCCTACATTCCCTATGGTTTATTGTAGCAAGTCACAACGATATCTAGCAGCTCCTATCAGATAATGCAGAAACTGCGATTTATTCAAATGGATTCGCTGTTTGGTTTCAGTTGTGTGTCTATGCGGTTGGAATGTATTATCATTTCCTCCAAAGCGAATTTCTTTATAGACGAAAGCTAAATAACGATTCAAATGCATGTACCCTTTACGAAAGGCAAACCCGATCACTTGAAACGTTAGCACTATGTTTTATTTGTCAAGGGACTGGAAAAAGCATACGCCTTTCTGAATATGCTGAACACAAGCACACAACAGTTTTTTTTTCTACCTGAATCCGCAACATGATTCAATCCCGTTTTATGGAAACTGAAGACTAATGTGAAAGCTGGAGAGACCCGGTTGTGTAGTGCTTGCGACACCGGTCTTCACGCCAAAGAAGAAAACGAAAATAATGTGAACATTATCTATATTTGTTGAGACATATTTATTTACATATGTATTTACATCAAATTATTCAAATCAGATAATGTGGTTTTCTTTTTCCTTATTCCGCTTAAAGTACAACCATACACAACATACAAATCTGGATTCAGAAACATTATGTAAATTAAAGTAAACCAGAAGCACCGTAAGTTATTAAATGAATATGCTTCAAATTAGGGTGTTGCAACTCGAATCGTTTCACCAAAACACAATCGCTGTTCAACTCTGGAACTGTTAACCATAACCATAACCCAATAAGTTCATGTAATCAAAGAAAACAGGTCAGAAACTCAAAGCTACCATGGAAATTGTGTTGAATGTGGATTAACCTTGCCAACAAGCAACACAAAAACACCCAAAACCAAACGCAAAATTCAAACAGAAATACGGTCGTCTGGTTGTGCTGGAGATAAACCTTCGCATCTGCAAAGGCTTGTAAACAAGCACTACATCAGTCGTGCGAATAGAATAAAAGGAAAAGCACGTCTTTGATCGTCTGGCGTCTTGGAACGGATGGTTGCAAGATAAACAGGTCGGTTCGAAAGCTTTCAAAGTAAATCCTATCCCTGTTATTATTCTTAACGGATGCTGTTGGGCCAGCAGCAGCTTAACTTGTCGTATTACTCGCGATGTATAACGTGACGGTGAAGGTCATTTAAAATGAATCTAGAAGCTAAAACAGTCTTGCGTAGTGCTTACGTTACAATTTAAGACGAAAGTTCTACGGTAGCACACGCTCATAGGTTATGGAAAACACCAAGATGAAAATTAATACAAATATGCTTTAATATACCCTTATCTATGAGCTACAGTTTCATTATGATTCAGCAACTAAGATGACGATGACGGCCGTGACAACGAAAATATATTACTCTGAAACCGCTCAAAGATAGCGCCTTTCGAGCAGGTCTCTTAAAGATGCGCATTTTGACAGCCCCGTCGTATTCAATAAGTTTTGTGTCTTTCAAAAACAGAAAGTCTCCCAAAGATGGACATCCCCAACCTGCACATGCTTTTTGTACACCTAGATTGCCGAAGTCGATCACCGAAGACTGCTCTCTCGTTATTAGCTGTCTGCGTACTTGTGACTCATTTACACTGTATGGTTGGAAAACTGCGCTACGCCAAACTTATTATAAGCGGGTATTTCGTAAACGATTAAATAACATTATCTAACAAAATACAAAGAAATTTGCTTAGAAAGCACATACTATTACGACTCGAATTCATTCTTAAAAAATCATTAACTAAGAAATCTCAAAAAGATAGCAGTCCCTTTGGCTTCACTCTTTGGGAAGTTTGACTGTATGATTTTTTTCGTGAGGTTTAGTATATCAAAGTATATCCTAAGGAAGATATAATACGAAAGCTTTTATTTCAAATAATAAAGGAATGATGACAAAATAAGTAATGATATCTAATGATGCTACTATATTCAGGGTTCGTATTCATCTAATATTAGCTTAACTAGAGTATCTACATTTCAGCTTTGCGCTGTACTCGAATAACCCAAACAGTTTTACTCATATTATGTAGTATCATCTAAGTTTTAGTCAAAAATGTGACTACCGAGATCATTGCAGCTAAAGAAAGCAATAATAATATAAATAATATCATAAACAATATTAAAATGAAACAAAATGTTTGATTATATACTAATGCGCCAAAGAGCGACTTGAACAATTTATGACTATATATGGGTAGTTTTTAGCATAGCTGAACAATATCTAGACAATAAAAAATTTGCACAAAATAAACACCAAGTAATATTAAGAACGAAAATTTAAGAACGCATAAAAAATGCATTTGTATCCCGCGACCGCGGGCATGGTCAACGGTGAAATTAGATCTGAGTGAGTTGTCGGTTCAACGTTTTGTAAACAAGCATATATCGGTGGTGTGTGGTGTTCCAGCTGCTGGTAACATTTTACTTCCGAAATGCAACAGTTACACGCAACGTGCCGGCACACCTAAGAGCACTCAAGAAATATTCCTACTGCAGGGTTATCACATGATTTCCATTTTACCGCAACAGAGCTCGAACATGGATTGCTCGAACATAGAGCATGCTGTTAGTTTCAAAACCACTTTGATTTCCGAGCCGGCAGTGGAAAGGCATGTGCCGGGCAGGCCATTTTCTTTTTTACACGCGCGAACCGTGAGCTCATGATTCACGGCAGAGCCATAGTCAGGCCATAGTCAGGTTAACACTCACATGGAATTAAATTATGGGCGTATGACCAGAAAGGTGGGAGAAAGACGCACAAAGTAGCAACGATGTATATCAGCGGGATTTCGGTCGCCAGTTACCGGTCACCAGTCGCCATCAAATTGGTAACCTCCGGGTGGAACAATTCTGGCAACGTCTAGCGCGCTTACGATGACGAGTAAACAGGCATCCTTAGCTTTACACGGCTAGCGTGCCGAACTCGCAGCATGGAAAATCGTGCGTGCAACAACATGTGACCGTGAGCCGCCTGCTAGACGGGGAAACGTCCGGACCTGTGCTACATACAGGAAGCCCGATGCCTGCAAGCTCGCAAAAAAGGCTGTGAAGTGGTTATTATTATGGTTTAGCATGCGATGCGCATAAAAATCCGACGTCCGACTTTTCCGCTGCTGCTGCCTCTTTCTTCGACACAGTATGAAAAATCCCTTGAGATACATTTTAGTTGGAGTGTGCGCTCCAAATTTTTATACTTATTACACGCTTTCTTCTTTCTCGTTTAACACTACGCCCTAAGTCCAGTTTTATGCGTCCCATTTGGCAGATCGTATCATGCCAGTTATGCCGTTTTATTCATACGCTCTTTCAGGTGACTTGAATCTTCTTGCCAATTTTCGATGTTCAAAACGATTGCAAATATTATATACTATGTTTAGCATGTATATTGTTGAAATATTATGAATATTGTGTATGTTAGCGCATGGTTTTAAACATCATAAGTTATAGGATTCCAGTGGTATTTTTGGGGCGACCTAGTGGTGACAGCGGCGTCGATCTTAACACGGTAGAACTGGCACCACAATCCTATCTCGACCGTCTCCTCTGTGACTAACTGGCAAGAAGTGACTAGCTGGCCAATAACAACGACATGCCAATGACAAAAGACTCACATCTACTCAGCTTGTGTTCCTAATCAATAAAGACATTTCAAAACAAACAAAAAACGAACAAACAAAAACAAACATTTTTTTTTATATTTGATTGCTTCCCCACTACAGTCGAGCAATAAGCTCAACACAGAAGTACATTCAGATTTTATTGTATTTTGCACTATTGTAGTTTTGCATTTTTAAATCAAATACACAAACAATATTTAAAAAAAATGCAATTTTCCCCTTATTTATATATTTTAAATCAACCTTATTAAATATTTTGTTGGATTTATGTTTTCTAATTTAAATTTGTTTTTATGATATAGAAAACGAATTGAAGGATTAGACAAATTTTGGCATAACATACTCGAATAGTTTTTGTTTTTAAATAGAAACATTTTTATTTGGATCACTGTACCGAAGCAATGTTTATAGTCACATACTAACTTACTAATTACTTAAAACCGTAGCACACGCCAATGTGTTCCACATTTTTATCTTATTAATTAAATCTTATCTAGTATAAAAGATTCATCAGTATACACTAAATAGGTTTTCTTCTGTGTTGGCTTTATGCTATAGGTGGTGAATGGAATTTAATGTTATAATAACACAAAAATGCAGCTAAACAAGTTGATAACAAGTTGAATCGATAAGATCTGGGAACAAGTTTCAATGGGTGGAACGCTGTATATGAATGTTACAAATGCACGTAAACAAAAACCACCTGCTAGAGTGTCTACGATCCCATCTCGCATGACGCAATTTCAGTGCAAATAATAGCATTGCATATCGTCATACAAACTCTGTCCTTGATTATCAATGTATGTATGTTTTTATTTATTTTATATATTATGTTCATGTATTTTTATTGATGATTTAAGCCCGTATTCCCAGTTTCTTCCTGGCGAATCGAGTGGAACTCCGTGTTTTCTCTCTAAAATTCTATGAAAACGCTTGCTGTCGCTAAGTCTTGCTGCTAAAGCATGGTTGCTAAAGACCGTTTAAGCCACTACAAATAACGGTTCTATGTTACGCGCTGTAGAAAGGATTTTAAAAAATCAATCGTATCATGTAGACGCTTCCATTTCAATGCATACAGCGGAAAAAAAGCCTGATGAGTGAATATTTACTCCTTCTAGGCACATGTTGGGACTGAACAAACTATTCTTTAAATTAAACGATATACAGGCAAATATCAGTTTCTACAAAAACTCCTTATACAGCGTTCCGATTAAGAAATATAGCATGGCCATTTAAAAAACCTCAACATTTTGCCTTTTTCTTCTCATAGAAATGTAAGACATCCTTTGGCATCTGCAACCAAACAACTATGCTAGCCAACAAATCGTTATGTTAGAATAATCAACATAAGATAGCTCTTTCTGCTAGCGAACTTACACAGTGGAACATATACACCCTACGTATATACATACTATTACACGTAAACCATGATGGATCTCCGTGGATAGATACAGCGAGACAGAGCATCATACCATAATTCTAAGGCCAAAGTACAAATGGAGCGACAAAAATATATCCCCGGTGGTTTCAGATTTTTTTTGTTGCCACAGGAAACACGCTTGAAGAGGGAGCCGTCTCACGACGTAAAATGGTCGGCGCCAAGACGCTTTTCATTCGTGGTTAGACAACGATGCTAAGTTAGAACGGACAGAGTGCAAGGAATCAGCTTGTGTAGGCCGGACTTCGTGTGGAACGTCTCACCCAGATGTCACGATATTGTCACTTGGGTACGTTCTGTTGAATATTTAGTATTATATTTCGACAAACAAACCGCATAGATAATACCGAAAGCAGCAAGCAGTACAGGATGCTCTCTCGTTCACGGCACGAGTTTTTTTGGCCATTACGACAAAAGTCAACTCTGTGCAAAAAATAATATTCGGCACGGGCACCATGCTAAACTAAATGCTTTGCACGACTGCGAAATAAAAAGATAAAACGCACGAACGGCGGTGTAACATGATGGACTAACGCTTGGAAGAATCAAGCGAGAGATTCTCTCAGCGGTTCTTTCGCTGCAGGACCATAAATGTTGGACAATTTTATGTCAATTGGGTAGAATGAATAAGAAAAAAGTGTATAACATTCTTACCCCGCTTTCTGTCGCTCATCCAAGAATGTCGTTGCCGTCGTCATCATCAATGATACGCATCTTATACTCTAATGACATTACGTGGATGTAATGGAAATGAAGTTGATAGGTAAAATGTGCAACGGACCGCACAATTCATTTCTACCTATTCCAACGCAAATTATTCCGTAACGACGCACAAAAATTAAACGAATATCCCTTCCATACAATTCTACGCCATTTTCAACTTCTTCACGAGAGTGCAGTAAGGATCAGCAGAAATACGCATTTAAAAAAATTGAAATAAAAAGTAGGCCTTCAACCAATGCTGAAAATTAAATGACACAATTTCTCGGCTCTTTAAAAACATGGCCCTAAATGTACTTTATCCGAATGGGCGTGCAATATAAATTTCAATATAATATACAAACATTATAAAAGTATTCGTATTCAACTCTTAAATTAATATTATATAAGAGTTTAATATGTTGACTCTTTTTATAAATTTCAATTTGAGTTATCTCGATGTTGTTTTTCTATAAAGAATTAAGTTGGGTAAATTAATCAAATAAGGAATAAATAATGAAAAAAAAAACAGTTATGATGTATACTGGAATGAGGAAAAATACTAAACAAATCATTTGTGTATTAACAACATTGCAACATTAAAAAACAAATCAAGAAAGAATGCTCAGTATGGACAAGTCGAATCTCAAAGTGTTGCAATTACCCTGCGATCATTTCTTCAAGTATCCCAGCTGACATACATCAGCACGATTTCGACCATCTTAAGTGTAAAAACAATCAAGACTTTAAACGAAGATTCGGGAAAGAATTTGAAGCATTTTGCAGACCATGTGAGACATGCCGGAGAGACGAGAGATGGCACAGGATTCGGTATGACTGTTAACATTTTGGCATACTCGGTTTGGCAAAAGTGTCGGATTGCATTTAACCTCAATCTTTCCTTTCCACCTTCCTCCTTCCTCCTTCCACCTTCCTTTCCACTTTCCTCATCCACCTTCGTCCATGCGAAAGGAAATCGTATCGACAAGAAGAAGCGTACACTACGCTTCTCGAATATGCTCTTTTCTTGCCGGCATGCCCTGGTTCCAAACAGCGGCACCGTCATCCACCAGGCGCCTCCATTGGCAAACGAAGAGCAGATCCCGGCTGCGTGTTTCTTCTTTCTCGACTTCAATTTCATCCTTTTTTGCCCACCACCCACCAAGATAAACAAAAGCTTTCTTTGTGAAATGACGCTCGCCGGAAAATGTGTGCACTGCACAAAGGGTGCGTACACCTTGAAATGTTTCTGCGCCCTTTGCAATCCATGGCGGCGGGTACGTTTGTACATGTTTATATATGCTCGACGAGGCGAAAGGAAAACATAAATTGATGTTAAAAAGATTGATTGAGCGCCCGGGACTTTGAGTAGCAGTAGGCGAATGTTATGTCAAGCAAAACACAACTTTTCCTCTCCTTTTTTCTATCTCTCTTGCCGCTTTTAACCTTCCTTTGTTACCGCTCTCTTACGATGCTCAAACTGACACAATACGATACTCAAATATGGGAAAACTGTGCACTACACTAACATATATTAAATTTTACTTACCAGTAACACGAAACATACGAACAGTCGTTAATGTTTGAAAACAACATAAAGTTAGCATCGTTTGTAGACATTTTATCTCTTTTCTCTCTATCCCGCTCACGCTCTTCGTTTCGTTGGCTTCTCTCGACCTATTTTCTCTGCTAAAATGGTCGATGGGCTCGGTTGCTTCCTGTCTCCACGATAGCGTATCCTCGTGGTGTTCGGAAAAGCTTCGATGTGCACACCCCAATGAAGACTGTCAAGCGGTACGATACCTGGTGATGCAGATTCTCTCACAACACGGAAACCCTCGCTGAGAGCAGTAAGCGTAGCGTTGTTGTTATTGGTGAACGCTTTTCCCCGCCTGCTACTGTTGCTGCTACTACTTGATGAAGAATCTTTCTTTTTGTGCATCAGTTTGAACACTGTTGCCTCGACTGCCGTACGTACCTACGCCCTCGCACTTCTGGTCTTGTTGTATCCGATCGTTTCACCACCGTTTATCCAACCGGTAAAAAAACACACCACCCGGAGACAACTCACTTAAAAATTCTACAGACTCACTCACTCATTTCTTTGGCCAGGACATCTAGCAAACTCGCGAAGGAAAACACTTATTAGCACTGCGACATCCAAACGTGATGCTGCAAATGCACATTTGGCTTATATATATAAAAAAAAACACTTTTACTTTTTGAACCCGTGCTGCTACGCTTCACTTTTTAGACTCGTGCCAAATTTACGACCTACGCACTCACGCAACTTTCGATAGATTACTGTTGTTGTTGACTTGTATTGATACTGCTCCAACGCATTTCCAATTTCACTGGCACACTCAATGTTTGGAAGATTTACACACACTTTCGACTTGTATAAACGGTACGTAGTAACTATAAATCAGTCCAACAGATAGTAGTCCATTTTACCAACCGCAGCCAGAACACGCACATAAATGGACAATCATCCACTTGCAATTATTCCGCACGCAATAAATCGATGCGACTGTGAAACCTTTCCCGCCTCAGGGCGCAAAAGAGATGCTGAGAAATCGGATACGAATGTCTGCGTGTACGCACGTGCATGTACGTTTTGAACAAAGAGAATTTCACCGATGTCGCGACAATTGAAGCCCAGACGAAAACTGGAGCTGCAAAACCAATAGCATCGGAATCTCTTAAGGATAGTTCGCTGTTTTACTGACCGCACGGATGGGTTTGTGGGAAAGCTATGTTGCTAAAATTATCTTGTGCAGCTAATAAGAGGCTGAGGAGGAAAACTGGGGAAATAAGTTTCTATCTAACGATTCCTACAACTCTCCGATCATTGTCTTTACACTTCACGTTTTCATCGTATGACGATCCAATTTTGTGTTCAAATTTATTCTTGGTAACCAAAAGAACGCTACATTTGGAGGGTGGTTTTCGCTGTCGTTGGAATATTGTCGCTATCGCGGTACTGATGATACGGGATGGTGCATAACTGCGGTTAAACCCCAGCAGGGCTTGGCTGGCTGGGAGTCGGTTTTCGGGAGGGATGCGCGCGACCTCAAACGGTACTACACATACACATGACACGATCGGCCCGGACGAGAAGGATAACGCAACAGGACCGCAAAGCACGGATATCGTTCTCGCACTGCATAGATGGTCAGCATCGAGCAAATGAGAGAACCATCACGGTTTCGACGCATGCGGTTTCGCTAAAAAAGCTCGGAAACTTTGACAGTTAGTTCGCCGTTCAAATCCAAGCTTCATGTTGATGAAAGGTTTTGTCACGGTACTAGCAAATTTTACATTTTTTGAAAAATATGCTTACATTCCAAAGACGAACGATTAGTTGATGTAGCATTACTGAAAGAGCTACATTTTTATTATTCCACAACATTAATGTAAGTTAGAACATATAGAACTAATGCTTCAATTAGCAAATAAATATTATTGCCATTAGTTACAGTACATAATTTAAGACATAAGTAATAGCATAAAATTTCATCTTTAACCGCCGAAAATATAGCATTGAATTTTGACTGTGTTCAATTCTATAATACAACCATGAAAAATTAGTCCATAATTTAACCGTAAGGTTGACAATTGTAATAAAAAAATAAAATTCAATTTAATTCAATGAAAATGATACCATATACAGTCAGTTTCCGACTTACGCGGATAATGGGGACCTGAGAAATCCGCGTATCTCGATTTTCCGCGTATCTCGAATTTTGCTTGACATGTCGTTTAACATGTCGTTTATATGTCGTTTATATTAAAAGATTGAATTCTTGAGCACATGTTTGAAAGGGCATTGAAAATTTGAATTTGTCGTTAAACTTCAATACAGTGCAAATATATTAAAATGATATTACAATAAACGATATAAAAAACGTTATTAATACAAGTTAATGTATAAATAACATATTTATATGTATTTTGGCATATTTGTCCAGAACTTATAGATTTTTTTATAATGGTCAGATTTGGCAGTTGACAAGTGGAGAATCTAAATCGTTGTAATAA
>KB672913.1:1924398-1937697 GCA_000349145.1 Anopheles dirus | reverse complement strand
CGTTGTAATAAACCCAGCATTATGTCACATTTGAAAATCCGCGTATCTCCGAATCCGCGTATGTCGAGTACCGCGTAAGTCGGAAACTGACTGTACTTGTGTTTTATTTGACATGCCTGACATGCCTGGTACATGCCTGGTCCATATTATCTAAATTAAAAAAATGTCATTAAACAAGCCACTAAATGGATGTACCTTTTTCCGATTTTGTCCGAATAATCGGCAAAAGGTCGAAAACCAGTAACTCTGGATAAACACAGTTCAACTGTAATTTCATTTTCTTCGGATCGGATCGGATCTATCATTACGAAACGCAGCACACATCACTATAAAAGACCCACTTTTGCCATTTGGGAAAATAAACATTGACAGGTGGCGAACCGGTATGTTTACAAATTTATTAAATGTTCTTCCGTGTTATTTATCGGTTTTATGAAAATTATTGCTTAGTACCGCTTGTCAATCAATCATTTGAATGCATTACAATTAACAAAACACTGAAAATAAGCACCTGCACATGATATACAATAGCGTTCACTAGAGGAGGTAAGATAACATAGAGTAACACATGATCCACCAGCCTTTACTTAATCTTTCGCGCAAACTTGACATACACACAATGTTGGTTTACTACACTTGTTTCTTCATGAACTTATATCTCATTATTACTTGTACTATGTACGAAATTATTCACGATTAAAACGAAAGTACTGCGTTCAAACAATTGTTTGTTTGGGTATGACAGCCCGCGGATAGGAGTTGTCCTCCAAATTTTGACAATAACAAGTAATTGACCCAAAAAGCAATTTCGTACTTCGCCACCCAAACATCGATTTAGACAGCAAAACTCTCTCTATTTTCACACACACTGGGTCTATTCGCATAAGGTTTCAACTGTCTCTTTATACGAACTCAATTATCTTTAATTATACAAATTATTTTTATTAAGCGCTTTATTCCGCTTTTGTGCCAAAAGAGAGCGAGTCCACCTCTTATCATTTTCTACACCGCCAGAACATTTTATTCCACTAATCGGATCAGAACGCCATCGGCTATGAAGCTGCTCCTTGTACTAACACAAAGTGTTACGCAATTGTAATAAATTGAACAAGGAGTTTATGAACGAAAAATAGTTTGAATAGATTCTATTGCCTGTCACTAGATTTTTAAACGTTACAGAAATATTTTAGTTGTCATTGCATGATCTAGACAAAAACATCACCAAACTATAGCTAAGCACAGACTAGTTAAAAATAGCGCCAAACACTTGGCCGAACAGAGCTTTTGAATGTTCCCAACCTTATCGTGCAATAGAATTTCTTGTTTATGGCGTGCACTACCACGGCTTACACATACCAAAGTAGAAAAATTGACGATTTCCATGCCATTGTATTTGAATCGCCGCTGTTCTTCCAATGCAATAGAAAACGCATTTTCCCATAAACCCGACACCCTATAAAAAATAATACTATTTATAAAAAATAAGGATAAAAATGTTTTTTATAGATAGTTTCCTATGTATCCTCCCGCAACTCAAACCATAACCTGGGTTGTTTCGATCAATATTCAGTACTATATAACCAATCCAGTTCTAGAAAAGGCTCAACAATTATTTTCGCATTTTCCGACGATATTTCGCAGCATCTCTCACATCTCTATCATTTTGCTATCGTATCATATCTTCATTTTTCGATCGATATCGAATCGACAATTCCTATGCGATTAGACCCAGTGTTTGAATAATAGCTTTTGTTTAATAGACAACTTACACATTTTTATTGCTATTACCGCTCCTATTACCATTATTATTGCTATTACTCATTCCGTACTTAATAGAATGTCGGTCGCCTTAGTCTTTCCCAGTGCTTAGTAGAAAAAAACGACAAAAAGTAGGAAAAAAGTTGTAATAGGAAAAAACGACGAAGAAACGATTCATCCTGACGAAAGTTCTAACAATTTGTTTATAAATTTTAAGGAGATGCCGTCGAGTTTCTCGGCAACTCGGAAACTCGGTACGACACTAAGAAAGGAACAAAACTTGAAACATATAGTTTTACAATTATACAAGCTAGACAATACTAAGTAATTGAAGACCCGGTACAAATACAACCAGGAAATGTTGCAACAGGCACCAGAAAGCATTAAACGGTGAGAATCTCCGAAAACTCTTATGGACAACATTATTTTGAACAAAAATACTTTGCTTTGTGTCATCTGCAACTCAATTTCGAATAAATGGTTAGTACTAACGGTCAAATCAGGTGTCAGTTGACACTTTTTTAATTTTATGCTACGATTATTCCTAAATGGTTAGAGCTATCGACGTTCGGTTTTCACCTAGTCTTATTTGTTATTTGTTATTTGTTATTTTTTATTGAGATTCAATGGACCTATAGTGGTCCCTTTGAAGCGTGTCATAAACATACAATGTACAGTTCAACGCGTAATGGGCCGCACAAGACGTATACAATTAACAAAAGCGGTGCGAGACAAAGACGGTTCATGACGTTCACATACGGCGTTGAATTCACGACACATAGACAGGAACGGATCAGAGGCACCAAAATGAGTACGGCGTGCCTCAACGTCAAGTAGGGTTCGAGCACGGAGCGATCTCGGCGGGACGTACAGCGATAGCTGCGAAAGCAGCACAGGCGAGTCGATCCGATTGTCCAAAAGTCCTGCGACAAAAATCCTCTGGGCGTTGCAGTTCCGCTGTTTGAGAGGCTCGACCCCGAGCAGCGCACATCGTCCAGCGTAGTCTGCCTGCACACTCCAAGACCTTAGAGCCAACCGGGTGAATTTCCGCTGGATAGACTCCAGACGGGCTAGAGATCGTGTCGCTGTTGGCCACCAAACCACAGACGCATACTCTACTACTGAGCGCACAAGCGAGTAAAAATCTAGATTCGTAAATCTTTAAAATGCAAGCTGTTACTCCTAATGAGCAAATTTGTTTTTTTTTTTATACCTAGAAGGCATTATTATTAAATTTTCTTGACTGATCGTACTGATTTTTTAAATATGTTGTACGCTTATCATTATAGTGTTATACTCCGTTGAGTTTGGGACACTGCCTCTTCCCGTTCCCTGCCGGTCTCCTCAAGTAAAAATCATTTTTTACAAAAATCATTACAACATAACGAACTTGGTTGATCTTAAGTTCTGGCCGTTCTCACTCAATTCTATCCTATTAACATGATAGATATATTGCTACTACAAAAAACTTTCCATTACAAACCATGATTTTTCATCTTCTCTCTGATATGGACAGTTTTTCATACCGTTTGACACAACGGCTTGTAAAGATCGCCAAACAACTCAGCAGTGTCGGTACAGATTTGTGATATGTCCGAAAATACAGTTCAAATTTACGCATCTCATCGGCGGCTCACCATTCACTCAGTGACGGATTTCGAATGAAGTGTTGCCCCGAGCAAATTGAAGAACAAAGAAAAAAGCTAACAGATCGTTAATTTATTCCACACATCAAAAGCGAAACTGACTGGTACAATTTATTGACATGTAATATTGGAAATCCTTCGGGCCGATCTCGTGGATAACGTTGCTTTTCCATACCTGCCACTTGCGTCCTGTCTTCATTGTCGGTTATGTTCACCAACGTCAGCGCGTTGGGGCCTGTCGCTTTTTGTGGGGTTAAACTTTTCCTTTACACTTTTATTCACTTCTCCCCAAACAAAAGTGTGATTGAAGTTTGCATTTTCGTAACTTGATGCATGGACATCAAATAGTTTTTTCACTGCGGGTCGTTTTTTTTATTTTTTTTTTGTTTATTTAGCTGTTTTGGTAAACGCATAATTTCTTCTTTTTTTGTACCACGCCTTTTGGTGCTTTGCTTGATCCGTGATATGACCAACACACGTTTCTTGTGTTTATTAATATTTATAGAAATAGTAGTAGTGTTAGCAACACTAGTAATAATATTAGCAGTACTTTCATCTGGCGGGTGCCATGGATGAATGGATATGGTGAGAAGAGTTTTTTTAATTCAACAATAAATTGGCACCTATTTACAATCAGTACACGAGCAGGGCAATAAATGGAACCGATGGGATCCATTACGGGTAGAGTGTAGTGGGGGAGGCCATGAGTTGATCATCCTTTCATCTGTAACCACCTTATCCGCGTGGTCTTGTTCACTTTCGGGATTAGAGAGGGTGGCAAAAATGCCTGCAAACTCGGAGGAAGTGGGGAACGGTTCGGCGCTCTTATCTTCGATTCATCTAGCAGGAGGCCAGTAGGACTGAATGCGGTGGTCGTATGGTGGGCGGATAGTTCATTTTCCGAGTCCGGCAAGCATGTAAACGGGATCGTGATAGTTGGTTCCACGGTACAGCTCCGGAACGGTGGACACCAGCGCTCGAATCCGGTGCGAGGGCCGATAGTTCCGGATGGCGTGCAGGAAAGCGGCACTGCCCGCCGGTTTTGGATAGTCCTCGACAAACTCTGGAATAGAAGAAACCTTCAGAAAACCCGGGAGTCATTGGGGCCGTGGACCGTGGCGGTAGGAGTTGGACCATGGGTGGGGTTTACCTTTGCGCAGGTTGCTGATCATGTTTTGACCCTCCAACAGTTTCACCTGATCGTTGTTGAGGTTCTTCGATTCCAGTGACTCCAGGTTGTGTTTGAGATTTTGGAAGAAATCGCCCAAGTTAGTCAGCGCCCCTGAAATGGATGGCATAACGCGAGATATTACACCTTCGACGAGCATATGCTTCCTCACTAAGCCAATTAACGGCACATTAGATCACACAGCACAGCTAAACATCCCACACAAAACACGACACAAGAGCATTCCGTACATAAGAGTAAGATAACTCTGATCAAGCTATCAACGTGAGCCGGCCACGAATGATGTCGCCCCTGTTGGGCAGGCTCCATGAAATATAATTCATCATCTGCCGACAGGCAGTGACGCGGGCGATAGGATTTGCGTACCGGAACTATGGACGCGGATGTGTGCGAGCATGCAACGGATGAATTAAATCACTGCTATCACATGTAAACGAATTAACTATCATCCACGCTCCAACCACGAATGGTGATGTTGTTGCGTGAGAAAACTCTCTTCCACCATCGATCCCCGCGAGTGATACACCGCAAAAAGCAAAAAGCGTTTTCCATTAGGAAAACCTCTGACGATGATATATTTTATGCCATTCTACAATCCCGCTGCTTTCCGGCATATCTCGCTGAAGTATTATCAACGGGCCGCTAGGAAATGGCAATTAAAATGGGTATTTATGGCAGTACGCAGCAGGCGGCAACTGCCGCGTTGATCTAAGGTGTTAAGGGATGGTAGCTATGAATAATGGCTACAACAATCAAGCCCGTTGGCTGCCAATCCTTCCACCGGGGACGGTGATCAATCAATCAATTTTAGCCGCTAATCAATTGGTGTGATGTAAGTGCGTCGAACAATTACGTACATACCGAACGTGACGAGAGATGTTGTTGGAGAGAGGATAGTTTCTATTACTGTGCCTGTACCTCGTAGCCAATTAAATAGTTTATAACGTTTTTAGGATATCAGCTTTCACTGCAAGATGCTAATTACATTCGTTATTGGCTAGTTATCTAGTTGATTATAACGATCGGGTCTAATCTGATATTGGAATTTGTAACGTCACAGAACAACGCCACAGAATAATACATGATCAGTATTTCATTTGAAACAAATAATTAGGATGAGTGAAATTATTTGCTCGAACATTTCTGATAATATCCCTATCGTCGAATGTGAAAGCCCTAAAGCTTGTGTTTATAGTATGAGCCAAATAATATGTAAGATATGGCATAACACAGTTTGAAGTAATAAATAAAATTATAGTTTTAGTTTAGAATCCTACTAAGTTTAGATTTTTTTAAATTAGCATTTTTGTCAAGCGGATTTACTAGTGAGATTGAAGGAAATGTAGTGTAGTTGTCAGTTTGTTTAACACCACTACGAGTTTTTAATATATTTATGCAAAAGTGTAATTTTTATGTGTTCTTGTATTTGCTATTTATATCTTTGTAATCTATGTAACTGATGAATTTCCGTTGTAATTTTTGTAATTTATAATTTCAGTTCAAATTTCAGTACATTTTCCTTCAATAAATAAACAATACAATAAATAAATAATAAATAAAACAATATATTGGTAGGTTATTCAAACTGAATGAAATCATATAAGCCTTGAATCAATGAATTACACAAACAACATCCACTAGCAAATAACAGCGTACAGCGACATTTACAACACCAACTACAGTGCACATTCACTAGTTTACTATACAGTATCAGACAATTGCAGGGACGGTAGGGCGCTAGTGTATCATATCATTCCGTTAAATCGTCCTATCAACCAATGGAATGTAAAGTGTACAGTGGAGAAGTATGGAGATGACAATGATATTGATTTAAAAGCACCGAAGCAGCCGTTGATAGTTGAGTTTTGGAAGCGTGCCAATGCCATAGCAACGGTGTGCCGAGCCGAATATACGGAATGGAATAAGAAATTTCTTCACTGTGACCGTACCGTAAAACTCACCAACACTGATGGAAGGCATGAAGCTGCCGTCCTCCGTACCACTACCTCCACTGCCCGTGACCGCTGGCATGACATGCGACCGGCGGGCTACGGTCGAGCGAAGGGCAGCGGCACGCTTCTGACCAACGGTTCCGAAGGAATCGTCCATCGTTCCCGCACTTCGTCCCTCCGGTTCTGTTGGATTGTCCGATAGACCGCGATTCCGTGGGCCAATTTCAACGAGCTTCCCATGCAGCAGGTAGTTGGCCGTATCTGGCCCGCCGGGGATGAGTGGTTCACCGAGAAGAGCATCCTCTTCCAGGGAGCTGGCTGGGTCCTCCGCTGCTGGCCCAGGGCGTTGCTGAAGCCGACCGTAGGGAAGCAGAACCTGTAGCACTGTGGCCAGCGATCTCCGCACGCCGGCCATTTCCGACTCGGAAGCGGTCAACGGTGATGATCTGTGGCCACTGCGGGGAATGTTTTGCAAATGTTTCAGCTGGCTGAACAGATCCATCTCTTTTCTCTCCGCACCGTCCAAGTGTTCTCGGGGCAGGCCGGCAGGACGAGTGTCAACGAAGTCTATTGGCTGGTTTGGAAGCGACCTTAAACTGGACGATGATGATGATGTTCCGTGGCCAGCGTCTTCAGGACTTTCATTCACGCTGCCATACACAGTACCATCTGAAAAGGAGCAATCTAATATCGGATGTGATGTCGTTAACATTTACTTTTCGATGTATGTTTTTTGTTATAAAATAAAGTAAAATGAAATAAATATATTTACAATAAAGTAAGCGTTAGTTAGTATGCATTATATACCGCATTATTTAATATGTAACGTATGCTATCTTGCCGTCCAAACATGGCTCAACGAAAGCTTTCAACGCATGCATTCGGTGTTACAAGGATTCCGTATGAACTTCAGACAGTAATATAACTATACGACCATCTGTTTTGTTTGTGAATACAACGAAAACTTGGAGAGATAGATAAAATTAATGTGCTACAATGTTGTAAACAAAATACGTCTTCCTATGTTTTTTGTTTATTTTTGGTCGTATATACATTACCGACGGCAGCTCATGAGGAGTTACATAATCGACAAACAGGAACCAATTAATTGTATAAATATTTGTTGAATAAATTTAGTCCACAAAGTATTTGAATTAAAGAAATAGTGCATTATCCTACAAATATATGACTATCAAATGTATCAAACAACTCTAAAAATTTTACATGTTATTCATGTTCATGTATAAATATCCTGCATAACAATAGATGAAGACGATTTGGATCGTTAGAATAGCTGTCTTCAAACCATTATAAGCTATATGACGATTGTAATATGACGATTATATTCGTATCAGCTTGATTTTGTTAGTATTATACAAGTCCATAATTTAACATACGAAATGTTACAAAATGTGGTTCAGAATTCTGGTTGGAAAAATTGTTGGGTAATGAGTGAGGTTAAAAGGCAAACAAAGGTACAGCTATTTTCATTCTTTAGTTAACAGTTCACACTAAAATTATCTTTTTAAACCCTTTATAGTGTTTATAAATGTTTATTATGAATAGTTTAAAGATCGTACTTGAACAACTCGATACAATTTCGTCATAGTTAGTCAAATATTAATTCGTTAACGATGAAATGAAAATGACTGTGTGCAAATAAGCGACCTAACTAAATCATGGTGATTTATAGAGCATCATTTTGTGAATTTTTATTTAATAGTTTCTTTAAAACAAAAAAGATGAGAAAATGTTATAGATTACAGATTAAGTTAACAGCCATCTGTTCGTTGTATCTTGAAGCAGAAGTTTTCAAATTAGAAATGCGAACTTAATGTTGTAACGAACTAACGAACACGGCGAAATGATCAATAAAAAAAAGTTATCCTCAAGTTTAGCATTAAAAGTAGTCTCACGTGTTTGTCGAAACCTATCAGACGGCTTGGACATTGTCAATTAGAATGGCTTCTTAAGAGTTATCTTTCTATCAACAAGCAAGTCGTGGCAGATACGACCGTATTGTAGGGTATGACTCTGTTATTTAGTAGTAAGAAAATATTATGATCGACTGCGTGCAAATATGTGGCATCGTTAAGTAGGCAATTTACAACGACATTAATAAAAGCCGCACAGAGCGACGGACCTAAAACACTACCTTGTGAGACTCCTGATGCCTGTGAACCAACTTGAGCTTTATTAGAGTCATTTGTACAAAAACTACGAAAACTACTTCAAAATCAATGCTGTATTTACCAAACTGTGTGCACCATGTACTGATAACCCTTAGCTCATAAAGGAGTTCTAATAAGAATGAGCTAATCAACCACGATACATCAACTGTGTTGCTTGTGAACTTTGTCTATGCCTTCGTCTAACGCACCGATTTTTCCATCCATTATACGTTATTTTGTTTGCATTTTGAACCCCTATTAGCAGGTGGAAAAAACTGCGATTAACCTTAATCTTTCAACATTTTAACCGTAAATGGTGTGAAATGGGCTCTTCGGGTGCAAAATTTAATATCGTTCGAGATCTGTTTGATTATAATATTTCCACCCTTCGTTCGATATATTTCCGACGACAACAATGTGTGCTCTGTGATATTCCTGATAGTATAAAGATGCATACAAGTGATTGTTCATTTAGACATTTTGTTGTCCGACGAACTTTATTTGAAATAAACTAACCGATTTCAAATTTCACTCCAAAAGCACCTGCAAAAACCACCAATTTATGAATTTATGCTAGTGACCACATTGCTTTTTTTTAAATGCCGTCAAACGTTTCGTACATGAATAATTACCAGAAAGTAATTTGTCATTCGTTATCGATGGGTCGTGGCGCTTGTATTTGTGACGTGCTAGCTAATGTTTCGAATGGTTTGCTAATAGGTCGCCTTCCTAGGCCCTGGCCACCCGTGTTCAGCTTAAGACGTGCTTGGCATTCCAATTTATTATTATTTCCAAAATACGCTCATTTTAGAGACGCTTTTTATTGCACTTTTTCATTGCCATTTCGTAAAAAAAACGCTTCTTCAATATCGAAAATTATGTTCTAGACGACAAATTTAGGCTCCAGATTATTGCTACATGTATGACTTTTAATTAAAAAAAAAAGTTTCCTAATACAGAGAAAGAAATAATAATTGTGGAACTGAAGATAAATACACTTATCTTAAAAAATAAGTAATTATTATTATTAAATATTAATTATTAAATAGAAAATTATTACAAATAACTGATAACGGCATCATCGAGCAACTTGTAAATATCACCTCGAAAGCATAAACACTACCACAAATGAACTATCTTTTAATATCCTTATCGACCTAGCCATAAAAATCAAATAAAAGCTAATATCTGCCTAAATTACCGCAGGGCGGGTTATAAGATACTTTACACAACCATTCGTAATGGTACACTAAAGGTAGGCGTGGTAATTACCCGTTGTAAATATCAATAGAACAATCCACAGGTGCCACATTGTTACGACCACTAATGTTTCCGCAAATCGCCTAGAAATTAACGATGCGTCTTCAATATTCTTCCTTTTTATACACAGGCACACACACACACTCGCGCGCGCGCGCGAACACACAATATCCACTCGGCAGATCGCTATAACGAATGCTTCAAAGATTTTCGAAAACTGCACTACAGCTGCCAGACACAGTACCACAAATAAAAACAAAAAACCGCCACCGTAATGATGAAATGCTCAGATCAAATAAGAATCCGTGTGAAACGTGTAGTCTTCATTGGCGAGCACACGAAGCCGCGTAGAACTACCTTCTCACTGCTGCACCGGATGCGACCTGTTGCTTCCGGTTCGGGACACTGAACCGACGTACTAGCGCTGCGTTCACTTTTATACACACGACCGAGCGCGCGGAGCGGGCAAAGCGATGCCGCAAGTGTTTGCCTGGCGCTGGTGAGCAAGTGAACCGCTGAACATGCGTGTTGCAAATTAAACGAAACGTTTTCCGCACCACCCGAAATCGGGATTCTCATGAATGAATCTGCCACCGGAACCCAACTGTTCAACTGTCGATTGTCGATCCTATCTGTGTCCGTCCGCTAATTGATGCTCAAACTTCGGCTAATTGAAAGAAGCTCCCAACTTTGCGAACTAACATCCTATTTGAGTTTGCTCCCGCTGAACCGTACCCCCAGTGACACTCCAGCAATGACTGATTTGCGCAAAGGATGGCGGATCTTAGCTGACACTTCATTCGGTTTCTCTCGTTTTTTTTTACCATGCGGAGGAGGCGTCGTGAGTTTCATTTTTACTTGTGAAAAATTAATGCACTGTGAACGTTTAGTGTTTAGCTCCTGTGCGAGTCCTCAATATTGTCGCAGCGTGATATGCGTCATTTTTCACGCAGTATACGGAGCTGTAAATTTTAGTACCGTCACTTAATCTTATCCCTCACCTTCTACGCATGAGGAGAACTCAAAATTCTTCCCTTGTACAACAAAAAAAAATGCGCCACACACAGAAGCTTTAAACGTTCTCTAGGGATCATCGTTGACTTGCGGTCAATCGGATATGCATTGAAAATACGCGACATGTTTTTGTCTCGGCATGTTGCATCACACGAGAAAAAATATGGTAAATGTTGGTCCTTGATACCAGAATATCGTACATTCGTTCGAATGTATGTATTGAATACAATAATGGCCAAGATTATTCCACAATTCTTCCCATTATACGATTAACACATCTCCTAAGAAGACCTCATAAAAATCATAATATAATACGCCATCTAAAAACGATAAAATGAGAATGAGAAGACGTGAGCGTTCCTCAACCTTCAGATGTAACTGGAATTTGATCGAAAGTGGAATATATGATGATATAACGATTTTACTTAAAAAACAATACCTCAAATAAGCATAAGTAGATGGTACGAAATTGTTTATGAATTGTTGACAACCTGAAAGCTAATAATTACTTCATTTTTCAATGTAAAATTAAAATATCGTTATGTAAACATGCATGACCTTCTTTTATTCGACATACAAAACGACGATGACAATTTTATTTCGGAACCTCTTGAAGGTTAACACAGGCTCTCCTACTCAACTCCTGTTCCGAAACGTCCTCGTCGTGCATAGTGATACCAAACATCCCCAATTTCTCCAAACTTGAGTATACAGGATTGTTTCATCCCCTTGGGCGGATGGTGATGTGAAGGAGGAGCAGGGTGGGTAGTTCGGGTGACCGGGTACCTGAAGGTCCGTGAGCAGCCAGATGAAAATCCAGTTGACCTGTGCATCGCCTCTTGGCTGCGATTAACATGGGCTCATGGAACGTACGCACTCTATATACAACCGGAGCCTTGAACCAACTGAATGATGCCCTAGCCACACAGAGCATGGACCTCGTAGCACTACAAGAGCCAGGGAATGGTGTGCAGAACAGACGTGGTAAAAGTGCTACGACATTTTATACAGCTGCAACGACCACCACCACATGCTCGGAACGGGCTTCGCCGTAGGTCCCCGGTTGAAGTCCGAAATCATAGGGTTTGAGACTCCCAATGGCAGGCTATCATCCTGGGTGATTTAAATGCAAACATTGTTAGGGAGCAAATGTACCGCCAATACATTGGTTGTCACAGTCCACATGCGAACGATAATGGTATTAGATTGGTCCAGTTTGCAGCAGAAAACAATCTGGTCGTGGGAAGTACCAAGTTTGCGCGTTGGGTCATCCAAAAAAGTCACGTGGATGTCCTCGGATTGAGCCACTTCCAACCAGATAGACCACGTGTTGGTAAACCGCCGTCTACAGTCCAGCTTGTTAAACGTCAGAATCTATAGAGGAACCAACATCTATTGTGATCACTATTTGGTGGATTCTGATCACTATATCACTTTAAAACGCTAAAACAGAAGAACGCTCTCATATGTTTTAAACTGCGTTCAAAATACCTTCCCACCATGCCGGGGTAACACCAGATCTGGCTGGTTCGGCGACGAATTTAGACAAATGACCAAGCGTAAGAACTGTGCACATCGAGCAATGCAGCAGTGGCAAAAAAAGTGTTTTGATAAAATACTGAACGATCAGTTCAACAATGAACTGGAAGCTCCACTAGCAGGCTAGCAGAACATGCTGCTGCCACCTAGCATGGAAGATGCATTAAGGCATTCTGCGCAGACTTTAATTCTAGTGTTACTCAGCGCCATTAGGAGGCGGTGAAGACGAAATGATGTCACAAAGCATGCTCTGAAAACCCGCATCGCCGAATATAAAAGCAGCGCAACCAGAAGCATACAAAGATTCCGATTTTAGATTCTGAACTGAAAATAAATAAGTATTTCTCAGAAGCATCTGAAGGTGGTGAAATTATTTCCTGAGCCCGGAGTGCCAGGACACCACAAGCCGAAGCCAGCCCGGACTGTTGGAATTTATTGTTAAAAAGAGGAGTTCAGGTGCGAGCGATCCGGGATCGAACCTTCGCTCGATCCCGCACCTGGGTTCCGCTCTTTAACATCTAGTCAACAGATAAGTTTGCCGAGAACATTTTTAGAGTAGTGGTTTGTGAATGGAGTCGAATTTACGCCGTATTAATTAATTAATTAATTAATTAACTATTGTATTTATTTAGTTTTTAATTATTTATTATTTATTTATTTATTTATTTATTTAGTTTTTCAACATGCTCACCAAAAAGACTAAGGCTACAAAACATAAAATCTATCTTCTTCTTCTTCTTCTTTTGTCGAGACGGAATTCGGGCTCCAAC
>KB672913.1:1877301-1923566 GCA_000349145.1 Anopheles dirus | reverse complement strand
GAGAGCGAAAGGAAGAAAAGGATAAGTTAAAGTCGAAAGAAGAAAAGAAACGGTTGAGGTGACGCATACGGACAAGAATAGGTTCATTGTGGCTGTAAACGCTACGGCGAGTAGGCAGAAATAACAGGTCACGGTAACCTAGATAACGGGAAGGATCTTTGTAATGGATAAAGTATAGCAGGTCCGGACAATCGGTATGGCCCAATAGAAAACCTGCCACAAATAGAGCTTGTGCCTTCGCTCATCTACACTCCAGAGAGTCCAAACTCACAAGATGACAACGAATGTTGTAAGAAGGAAGTGGAGCGACAGATTGGCCCCACAGACGCCTAAAAGCGATTCTAGTGAAACACTTTTGTACCTTTGCAATGCGATCTACATTGGGGCATTGGATTCTGAAAGGGATCATTCAACGTTAAAGTCTAGGTCGTCGAAATTCGCTACGAGAAAAAGAGATTACAGTCAAACTGAAATGCCACCTATGTCGTACATGACCTAACGCGCGCGACAAACGAAACCCACGATTATAGAACAATACGACAATAACCGAAACAATTTCCGTTACTGTAGCCGTTGACCGGTGTGAACCTGCTGTACAGAGACATGTTGTTTAGCTGTTGAGAGATTCATTTATCCATAGAGATTCATGAGATTCATGAATCCCTAGAGATTTATGAGATTCATGAATCTACAGAGATTCATAGGATTAATGAATCCCTAGAGATTCATGAATCTCCAGAGATTCATGAGATTCATGAATCTTTAGAGTTTCACGAGATTCATCAATTTTCTACAGATTCATAAGATTCATGAATATTTGTTTCTAAGATTCAGATTCACTCATTTAGTTCAAAGATTCATTCAGATTCATGAATCTAAATCTCTGTTACCCAACACTATTCTGAACCAGTAGCTGTGGATTCAGAATTCAGCCAGTAACAAGTAGCGATCCCTGAGCTTTTGCTGAAGCATTGAAAGAATCTGAAGGTGACTAGTCAACGACAGCAATGAACATGGATGTAAATACAGGATACTTACATGGGAAATTGGAAGCAGCAATTCACAAGAGGCAACCTGAAGGGTATTCCAAAGGAGGGCCTAACACGGTCTGTTTACTTACGCAGAGCATCCATGGACTTAAACAGTCAACCCGTGTATCGAATCAAAGTATCGATGTAATTTTTTTGAAGTACACACCCGGCCTAATATACCAGTGAACGTCGTTTCCATCCTGGCCCAATAATAAAGTTGTCTGAAACAATTGGATTGGTAAGAGGCTAAACTAGTTTTGAGGTATTTGAAGTCGGTTAGTAATCATAAATAAACATTGGGAACGAAAACATCCGATCTCCAGATGCATATCCAGATAATATGGCGCAAAAAAATGCGCTATATTAACGAAGCCACTGCAACATCAACGAATGAAAGCAATAATATATTGCTTATTGCTATATTGATATATTGCTAAAGGCTTTTGTCAAGGAGTGATGCAGAGAAACGACAAAGCAATCGTAGCAACTTTGGTAACAATTTTTAGGTAGATTAACAAAAATATAGTTCGTCTTTGTTAACACTTGACAGAAGTAAGTTCAGCTAATTTACACGTGATTCGACAACATTTCTCATGACTTAGTGTGTGCATAAATAACGAGACGATTTCTTCACACAGTTGATACAGTTGATTATGTATTAAATCTGTCATTAAATAGCATTAGCTTGCAATGACAATAAATTAGTTAAAATTCTTTCTCAATTCTTAAGACCCGATAAGCCACATATATCTTAA
The DNA here is from genome assembly GCA_000349145.1 of Anopheles dirus. Lineage (NCBI taxonomy): Eukaryota > Metazoa > Arthropoda > Insecta > Diptera > Culicidae > Anopheles > Anopheles dirus. Next base: position 1,921,780 of record KB672913.1, on the reverse strand, counting down.
GTTTATATATTTCATCAATTATAGATCAATTTTCAAAGAAACATCGAAGCCTCAAGGCGCTAGAACATTTCATTCATATCGTCATACAAAGAATGGGTGATGACCGCTATTGGAACACTACCTTGGAAAGTGTCAAGAGGAAAAGTTAAGCTATTTCGTTCGTGTTGTCCCCTAGCTGTTTTATAAAGTATTATACAAAATAATAAATGCTGTTGTACGTGTTTTTTTTCACAAATCACATTTCCAAAATATTTGTTCTCCGTATTTTCGAAACATCTAGTCTAAAATCTATTTCCCGATATATATTACACGTTTGGGCAAAACAGTATTCGCTTTTCTAACGATAAATACGGTAATAGTAAATCATGAAAGTGTTTTTTACATTGAGTAATGTATTGCAATTATGGGTCCGCATATTTATGTAGTAAGCAGTATGCAGTATTTACTATGCAATTCGGGTAACACCACTTACGGTGCACTTACATTGTTAAACACTTAGCATATTTTGTATCACTGTATATCCAATATCGAGTGGTGCATTTATTTGTAATAATCGGGATGTTAAAGAGCTATTTGTGGATACTAAGTGAGCGCATGTGCGCGTATGTGTGTGTGTGTTTTTCCAGGTGCAACACAAGATAGGAATGAACATGCTATCAGAGACTAAGCATGAGAATAGTTTATCATGGACATTCGTCTGTATTCAGAAGGACTTCTAACGCACTGTATTAATATAATGTGGAATTTTAACCTGTACTTCGTAAAAGTACAATTTTTACTGCATAAATGTAGCTATGTTGCTTTAGATGTAGCTTGCACATATATTATGTGGCACTTAAAGCTGTACTTCAAATGTAACTTTTACTTAAATGACACCACTATACCTCACTGGCTATGATTTATACTGTGCCTTAGATACTTGAGCTTCGGATACTTCGGAGGCCATACCTGTGCAGGTTAGTATTTTCATTCAAGAGTGTTCCATACAATCGATGTACAATAGCCATTTACGAATCTTTAGATGAAGAATCTGGCAAGATCGCATCATCGGGTACCATGCTCAGCAGTTCCTCCTCGGACAGCTTTGCCAAACGGCTCTCGCCTTCAGAGCTACTGGCAATGTCCGGTGTACAAACGCTTGCAGCCGAAGGCAAAGTGCCCGGCACAAGATTTGTTCCAAGCACCGCTTCAGAAGCCACAACCGAATCTATCGGGTCGAACGCTACAGTTGGTGGAGCTGGTGTAACAGTTGGAAGTAGAGTAGCAGGAAGAATACGTTCATCAATATCACCCTGACTGTTCGCCACTGGTATAGCGGAGTAGGGCATCGCAGGTGCTGCTGCAGCCTTGTAGGCGCAGTAGAGAGAAGGTGTCGTAGGGTTATATTCCTCTTCATCAGCATTAACATCGGTTGCCCGATCTACGACAGACGACAAGGGTTCCGAACCCAGTAACCCACTAGACGATGGTACCATTCCGGAGACAACTTCACTGATACTTCCTACGGGGGCCGTGCCACCGGTAATACCACCGCCACTACCGCCACCTCCCTTAATGCTGGCCAAAATTTGCGACAAATTTGGCGGTATAGGTATTTCGTTGATCAAGGAAGGTGGCAAGGCGGAATTGATTTCATCTTCCTTGAGGTCGGCCGTGGTGATCAACCCCATGATCTCATTTTTCTGCTCCGCGATCTTCCTGTTCAGCTCCTCCATTGCAATCCGCATCCGTTCTTCATCAGGATCAAGGGCAATGTCCGATACACCAGTGCTACCTCGCGGAACCTTCGACGTATCAACGATAGCGGTTACGTCGGCAAAGTTGCTGTCATCACTACCACCTCCCGGGGAGTACGGCTCATCGTCATCATCGTCTATTAGCATCGCATTCGATTCCGGAGGCACACGGCTTGATGCCCCACTGACGCTGCTATTGCTGTTACCCTCGGCCGACACAATGCTGGATGCTGTAAACAATATAATATTGTCCCAATAAATATTAGCACAAACCACCAAACAAAAAGTCAAATAATTATACCTTTTCCCGCGATTGGTGCCTTGATGATATCCATATCGACTTCCAGATCCATCGGATCGTTAGGCGGTGCATCTGGGGTAGCCAAATGAGCTCCTTCTGCTCCGGTGGTTTCACTGCGAGCCACAATCGGATCCATATTCAAGCTACCATCTGGTACAGCAGATTTAGATGGCACTACGCCTACATCGATCGTAGGCTCTCTGCTGGTACTCGCAGTAGGATGAGTTTGTTTCGATGCGTATTTAGTGATAACTTGTTGCATCAAGGAAGCTGTATTAGAGGTGGACTGCTGGCTAGGCTTTCCACCTATTGCTGTATTGATTGCAGTTCTCGGCTGGCTTCGGGCAAGCTATACATAGAAAAAATATCGATAAAAATATGCGAACGGACAAACAACAAAACAAGATACTATACATGTTGCAAAGTAACTTAAAGAAGTTTGCAAAATGCTAGGGTTTTTTACAGAATATATTTTGAGCTTTTGAGCGTTGTGTCTAATTTTGGAGTTCGAAATTTTCAGGGAATGCATCGTTACTATAGCAAAGCCTTAAGTTGGTCTGTGATCTTTTTTTGAGCCTGCATAAATGTTTTAAAACTTTTGGTCTATATATTGCGATTTTGTTGTAATTTTGGAGAAAAAAAAAGTTATTTAACCTTATCCACAAAACGAACGCAAGATCATAAGATTTGACTCCTTTGAACAACTAACTAGGTGCATATCTAATCATAATCAAATGTTTCTTACCTTTACCGCAGTAGCTGTCGCCGAAGGGGCAGTCGATGAAGCCGGTCGCTTGCCTGCCTTGATTTTCACCAGTATTCCCAGCAGCAGGTTTGGTTTGCCATCCCCTTCTATTATACCAACGCCTCTCAGCGGTTTCAGAATCATCGGTATCATCTGATCCGCCGGCAAGGGAAAGATGTAGAAGTCCTTTATGGATGATGACGGCGATTTCACGACACTATACCGTTTGCGGGAATGCAGATGGTTGTAGAGCGTGTAGTAGGCGCTGGCTTCCGGCGAATGGAACCGCACCAAGCACACTTCCTTGTTAGGACTTTTCTTAATCTGTCCTATGTATTCCCATACGATTTCTGGTTTGATGGTGCCACAAATGTTCAGATCCTCTGTAAAGTCTTTTGCCACGTCATGAATCTCACCGCTCACGGCGCGGATCGACATTTCGATGCTTGCTACATCGATCATATGCACACTACCTGTCCAGTGATTCTTTTCAGCTTCGAGCGTTTGATCGCTGATTATACCTCCGCCGCTGGCCGTCGCCTCTGGTGCTTCACCTTCGTATGGATAGTGGGGTGGCGTTGGAATTGTTACCGTACTTGTCGGTTCTTGATCCTGATCTGCTTTGGATTCTTTACTAGTGCTTTCAGCAGACACCACTGCAGACAACTTACCATCGTCGGTTTTCTTCTCTGAATCCACGACTTCAGGGCGTACGCTGTCACCTTCTTCTGATTTGATTGGTTGCTTTTGCTCCGCTTGATCCAGCTCCAGCGTAGATTTTGAGCTAGCTCCATCCTTCGAAATCGTATCCTCGCGTTTTTTAGAAGCACCTGTTGCCGTTTTGCTTTGCGCTTCATTACTTTTACTCTCCTTGCGTTCCGATTCGACCGAACCGCCTTTAACTGCCGATGGGTCAACCATAGCATCCGTTCCCCGGCTCGCCGTTGAAGATCGTCGTTTTTCCGACGTACTTCTCGATGATGTTTCCTTCTCCCGGGAGCTCTTTCGCTCGTGCTTTGAACGCTCCCTGCTGCGCTCTCGTCCCTTATGGTGGCGCTCGCGGTCGCGTTCTCGATCACGATCGCGATCGCGCTCCTTCTCGCGATCTCCTTTATCCCTGTCTCGATCGTGACTGCGATCGCGGCTGCGTTTTCGTTTGTGTTTCGACCGACTGCGATCTCGCGAACGGTCGCGTTCATGCTTTCTGCCATGGCTTCTGCTGCGGCTGCGACTACCACGACTACGAGATTCTTTCTTGCGCGACGATGACGACGACATTGAACCACCTGCGGCAGCAAAGTTTTCCATTTTGCCTCCGCTCAACGCAGTCACACTACTGCTGCTGCTGGAGATTGGTCCACTGCCGTAGATTCCAGCGTACGATTTACCGTAAACGCCACCATAGTCGTAATCTTTTGATCGGTACGAACCCTCCAAAAAACTACTCGATGACTCGTCAAGTTCGCTGGTGCTACTAACGGCCGAATTGTTCAACAGCTGAACCACATCCTCGAGAGGAGCGGAAGGATCCAGCTGAACACGGTCGTCCGTTTTTCCTTCGATCACTTCTTCACCCTTGTGCGTTTTTAGTACGTAGTTCTTCGCACAGGCTAGCAAATCAAGTTCCGATTTCTTTATCATCTCCAGCTGGTGTTTGGCTTCCTTTTCACGCCATTGTGCCAACTCCTGGCTCGCCAGCTCATCAGCGGTCATGCGTACCTGGAAAGAACCGCGTAAACAATATAGCGATTACAAAAAGGATCCCATGTAGCATAGCCAAACATAGACCTTACCAGTTGTTTCGGTTCGATAGATTTTTCCGATATCTTTTGAAACAGTGACAAATTCTTGCGATCTTTGATATTGAACACTAACGACCGATACTTGGCGCGATACTTCATCCCAGTATCCTTGTTGAACAGTAGAAACATTTGATGCTCCGTGTCGCTGACGAAACGATCAATCTCTTCTTCCGTCAGCCGTTTGATAGTACTATCTTCTTGCAGTTCAGCAGTGCGCTGCATAAGATGTTCCTGTGCAAAAGAAAACAAAACAACGATTCGTAGAATGGGGAAGCAACAGCTACGAACAGCAACGAGATAAGCATACCTTTAATGTTTTTTTAACAGTTACGCGAATGTTCTCACCACCAGCAGTGGTCGCCGTTTTTGAACCTCGTGAGTGCTTTGTTTGGTCTGCAGGGGTAACTGATGACGTAGTTGGAGATGGAGCGTGTGACGATTTCCTCTGCTTGCTGCTACTGGCCGTTGTCGAGCTGATCGGTGTTGTTGGCTGTACGTTCGTTTTCAGTTGCGGCCCAGAGCTTGATACGGGCCGTACGGAAGGCGTGACACTGCCTTTAGCAATTAAAACGGGACTGGAGGCACTCGAAACAACCTTCTGCGGTGCTTGCTTACTCGTTGTCGTCAGTACTTTTGGCGATAGTTGTGGTTTTGCAGACGTTTGCGATACGACTGCAGAGGTCGGTGTAGAAATTACCATCTTTTTCTGTTCGTTAAATTTGAGCTGAGTCTGAATCTTGGGCGATTGGTTGCTGGGTCCGCTGGACGATGTGGCAGCGGTGGTAATGGGCGCGGAGGTGCTCTTTTTCTCGGCTGCCTCTTTAGCGAGCTGTTGTTTCCGAACTTCTGCCTGCTTGGCGAGAATGATCGAAGCCTGAACTGAACCGGGTGGTACAAGTTCGAATGTTGGATGTGCTTGAAGCCAGCCTTTCAGATTCTCTATCGACGGAGCATTTTTCCCCGTTAAACATCGTCCAGTCTTACGCTCCATGACGATGATCTGTAAATGAGTGAGCAAAATTAATATAAAACCAGCACTTCTTGTGAATCACTGCAGCTCAAGAACAGAATCGTTACCATTTGAGCATCATTCGATGTATCGGAAACTCCGGCTGAAGCTGGAGCGGGTGAAGCCGAAGCAGTGGATCGTTCCTTCGGCTTGTCATTCTTGGGCACCGACGGTTGGGAATTTGCGACGGTACTTGAGGCATGATTGCGAATACAATCATCGCTGCAGTAAATGGAGTTGGGTTTTGATGGCTTACTGCAAACAACACAATTTGATGCAACACCAATTCCGCCTTGCGGTACTGCAGCTGTTTTACCCGGTGCGGATGGCGCTTCTGCTGTTGCGGCCGTCGGCGCATCCTTGCCCTTTTGCCAAAATGTCATAAGTTTAGGTTGCTAAAATAAATGTTTTCATTAGCATATGCTCCAAAGCAAAATTATTATGCAAACGCACCTGTCGATCCTGTTTCTTCTTCAGACAATTCGGGCAAGTCCATTCAATGCCATCCTGTTCCATCTGTTGACCCATGGCTTTGGTAATGTTGACGCACTTTCCGTGGAACCAATCCTCACACGAGTCACAGCATATCATAAAACGATTATTGTGCGGTTGTCTGCAGATGCACCATAGGCTGTGGGAAATAAACAAAACCGTAAATCATGTGTGCCAAATCACTGTGGCATACACCTTCGGGCAATGCTCACCGATCCGGATCGTCCTCCGAGTTCCAGCTTTCGTCCGACTCGTAATCATCATCCTGTGCAGCGGCTTCGATCGCGACGGCTACGTTAGATGAGCTAACCCTCTTCAACCGGCTGTTGTTATCAACGGACTGACGGACCTTCGCTGATCGCTTGATTTTCGCTGACTCATCCATCACCAGGTCGCCTTGGTCTTCCGAACTCGGACCAACGTCCACCGTTGCCGGGGTGGCAGGTCGGGAGGACGATGGAGTCGATGCACTTTTGACCGACTGACGTCTTGAGATCTTGGGAGTGTCGACAGCTGCTAAGGATGGTATTACTTCAGCACTACCCGTGGCTACACTGCTCGGCGACGGACGTACTGGCGTTATCGTCGGTGTCGCTGTGCCAGTGCCGCTTCCTTGGGCACGTCGTTTGGAAGCACGTGTAGCCGGTGCCTCTATCGGGGGTAGCGTTATTACGCGCCCATCACTGCGACGAATTTGTATTGCTTCCTTGCGCGGTGGCACCGGTTGATCTTTAATTGCATGCTGCGGCTCCACAACGGGTTCTGCACTTGTATCAGGCGTTGGATTGTGAAGTGGTATCATCGGGAAGGTCGGTGGGTTTGTGGTGTTGGTAGTTATGGGTAGAATCATCGGTGGTTCTGGCAGCAGGTTCGCTACAGCGTTGCCTGCACCAAGCGGCACAACCGGAGAAGCCAATAGTCCTTCAGAGCTAATAACACCCAACACTTGTTTGTCTAGTATTTCTTGTAATTCCTTATTTTTTGCCAGTTCGGCCACATGTTCCAGCAGCTCTTCCGGGAGTGCATCGTCGTTGCTATTGAGCGCATCTAGGATACTTGTATCTGGCAACAGTCCTACAACAGGGGTCACAACCTGCGGGATGGACTTTACCTCAGGCATCAATGCGCTCATTATTGGGCCAGCAGCACTTCCAGAGGATGTTTGTAGCATATTCATAACATTTGATACTTCCGACACTGGCGGAGGTTGTGGCAGTTGTGCCGATAATTGCGTAGAACTTCCAGTTCCTGAAATCGAGGGAACAGAAACAGGTTGGTGCAAATTATCCGGCACAATTGAATCGACTAGGCCCAGCCGTTGTTCGGTGTTGGAGTGAGCATTCGGATTGATGGTAGAGGCCGGAATGGGCATCGATAAAATGAGCTGTCTTTGTCCGGATGATGTTGTTGGTGATGAGACGCATGCTTTCACTGCAACTGCACTTCGGACGGTGGTGGTAACTACTTGCGCTACTGTACCGACACCTGTGGACGAAGTGATGATACTCGGCGTTGCGGCTTTATTTGCATTCACCTTCTTAATGATGTCGGGCGTCGAAAATAGTGCAGACATATCGCTAAACAATGCGGCGTCGTGGTTATTCGACTTTACTTTCTTTTCCTTCTTCGCTGCCGAAGAGCTTGTCAATACAATTGCCGGCGCTGTTGAGACGACATTCGCCACTGGCTGCTGTTTCGGCTGGCTAGAATCAGATTTTGTATGAAGTTTCCCAGCCAACTGACCAGTGGAAGGAAGTTTACTGTTCAGTATCGTCGGTGTCGTTGATCCAGATGAGGACGAACTCGTCGTGTGAGACCTTTGAAGAACGTCTTTTTTGGCTGAAAACACTTTCACTGTATGCTCAACTTTGCCAGTAGCTTTTTGCGGTAGTAGCAGCCTTCCCGACGGTGTAGAAGCTTTTCCAACCATCTTGCCCGATCTGTATTTGTCGCCTTCCTTGTATGAGCTCTCGGTCAAATCTTTCATGTCCAATTTTTTATACTGCGGCCGAAGTGGTGTTTTGGGTGACAGCTTATTCTTTGCTGTTTGTTTCCGTTTCTTGTTTGTCGTTCGTCCGCTGACGCTAAAATCGGCATCCATCTCATCGTCGCCTTCCGAGTAGGACGATTCCTCGTCCGTATAGTCGGAATCAAAAACGTCTTCATCGTCTTCGTCGTCATCGTCGTCCGGAACAGGTTTTCCTACAGGATAACCGGCCTTAGCGGTTCTCTTATTTTCTTGCTGTACGGCAGGCGACGTCACCGACTTTCGGAACTTGCTTTGAGCCAACGGAGTAGCGCTAGATGTCACTATCGGGCCCGCTTTCACCACCTTCACACCGGGCGGTTTCCGAGTATCGGAAATTTTTGCACCGGAAGTGCCAGCGGTAATGACCTCCGATTTTGACCTGAGACTGGCGGTTGATTCCTCCGACGAGTCAACATCGTCAAACAGTGTTCTCGGCGGTAGCTTCTGTGTCGGTGAGGAGAGCGGAGTATAGCAGTGGTCATTTGAAACGATCTGTTTCAAAAATTCAATATCAACCGCTTCTTTACGCAGCGGGTGTTCGTACCCAGTGAGGCTGAGCACTTGTGCCGCGAAATTTGACGCTTCCCGTGGTGAATAGTAAGCCTCAACCGTCAAGCTGACGTGCTTCGGATCGTCGTCTTCTTCCAACAGCATCGCGACTGAGTTTTTTTTGCCCGGTGGTCTACCACGCCGCGTCGCTATGCCAACGATACTGGACGTGGCGGAACTGGTACCAGCAATTGAATTACTGTCCTCGTTTGAATCTTCATTCGAACTGGCAGCTTCTGCATCTGCATCCAATTGCTTCTTCTGTTCCTTCAACAGACGTTCTTCCTCAATCTCTTCCTCGATGCTTGGTGTTGGGGATGAAATTCGAACCACGCTCACGGATGTATCATTAGTTTCGTTAGCTGCAACGGCATGAAAAATAATAATTAAAATCAAGCACACTGTACAGCACAATAAAACGAAGCAAAAGCCTTAATTCAAATGAGAACTAATATTCAAAAATCGTTTATCAGATATTAGACAAAAAATATATTTTTCCAAAAGTGTTGGAAGTGTATTTAATAAATGCACTACTGTTATACTGAACATAAAATGTAAGCAATCACCTAGTAAGCTCTGGAGTGTAGTTTGATCCACAGAAACCGAGCCATCCTTGTTGACCAGAATGACCAGATTAGAGTCGATTTTCAAATCTTCAGGAACAGCATCGGACCCGTCCAGTTCATTTTGCTTCGCGCCAATTCCGCCACTCGTACCGGCATCACTCTCGAACCCGTCCCGACTGGAGGTGGCATATACTTTGAACACAGAACTTGACATTGTTCAATTTCTGTTTTCTTGAGCATACTAATCTCCTTCCGCGGAGGCTTCCACAGCAGGCAACGCTGAACCCGGGCGCACAAGTCGTTTGCTACAGCTGTGTATTATCTTCACTAGAGCGCACCCACAAGCAGCCCGCCCAAACGCGAAAGAAACGATTTCCGACTTTGATCACACGAAAACGCCACAAGTCACACCTAAGCCGCGGACAAAACGATGCACTTTATTCGTCAGATTCTAATTTTTCACTCTCGTTGCCGAATATCGTTCCGTTCAGTTTCGCAACACTAGTCCAGAAGATGCGACGAGAACGAGGCATAAAACAACACCGAAATGCGCCTAGCCGACGCCATGTTTTTTTCTCGCTCGCACACTGTTTGCAGCATTCGGGGCAAACGCGCCCACAAATTTCGTTAGCGACGTTGTACCAATGGAAGTTGCTGAGACCGACAATCTATGCTCTGTTTATCGGTTTCGCAGACAACAGCTACCATTGAGAATGCGTGCAGGAAAGATTTCCTGGCATTTTGGTCGCCATTGTTTGAGATGCAATCTATTTTTTTATTCAATTCTATTGAGACGACGCGGGGTTACCCCGTTGACAGTACAGCTGCTCGAAAACCCTTGCCTAAAAGCGAGCTTCATAACGCACTTATTAAGCAAAACTGCCCGAATTTAACGAACGCACAGCTTCGTCAAATGTTGTACGACTTGTGGACAATGCAGAACACCATGTTAGCCTTCCTGCTCTTCCTGTGCTCTGTGTTGCTATTTTCAGAACAATGTGAAAAATCGCACCGTGCTTCTCACGATGCGTCGCGGAAGGATCGGGCTCAGCGATGCTGTGAAATGTTGGCCTTTTTAAAAGATCGGTGCCTTATTCCGAAAATACAGCATATGAATAGGTGAATACGATATTTTGCGCACATGTTTGAGGAATTTCATATTTGTTTACCTTATACAGATTTTTCCTTCCATTCTTGAACAGTTTCCACAGTTAGATGGAATCGTCCCACCCAATGTTGAAATCCTTCCACTCATTCTTCTTCCACGCTTCCCACTTTTTGTTCCTTGTTCACTCGACCCAGTTTCTCCAAGCACTTAAAATATTAATGAAACGCTCACTTATTCTCTTATTCTCTTCACTTTTGTTTTAAATAATAACTAAACGTGTCTAAAGCACGCGGTGTCATCGAATTTGTGTGTGTGTGTGTGTGTGTGTGTGTGTGTGTGTGTGTGTGTTGGTCAGGCTAGCTAGCGTACACTCACACAACTTTTGCTGCAGGGTGCTCGACAAGTTCAAAAACATTGGTTTAATGTCGGTTGTCGCATTGGTCTTTTTGGTTGGTTTTGTAATTTTAACAATTTGGTCCAAAAATTATAAACAAAGATTGAAGAAGAGCATATACCCTATTCACGCGTTTTCGTTCCATCGTGGGAAAAGAGCTTTTCTCTTGTTATTCATTTGTTTCTCTGCTCAACTTTCGGCTTCAAACTTTCGAGATTGCTAACTGTTGTCTAATTTAGCATTTATTAAAAAAATATTGTATATCTTTAACGGCTGAACACTTGCTGCATAACAGCTGATTAATTTTGTTTATGCAATAGTGTTAAATTGAGTCAGCATGGACCTCAATAGGAGTGGAAAATGACAGTTTGCTTCTAAACCGATTCTCGAGGGAATGGTCAAAACACAAGGAATGCAGCGACCTCCTATTTAATAGACCTTGGTTAAACTGTTCGAATCGAGCACATCCTGTAAACGGGGTTTTTTTTCAGCTACAGTCCGAAACGTCAAAATTTCCCAAGCGACAATATTGCAAGGTTCGTATAGAGGAACAAAGTGTGTAGAGATGAGATGTAGTCATGTGGGGTGTTGGAATGTGTGTTAGAAAATGAATACATTTTTTTACTCAATCTGTTCACAGCAGAAATTGTTTAGTTGGGCTGCTTTCTAAACTGCTCGTTGCTTTCACATACGTACCTAATTTGAGGATGCTTTAATGATTGTTCGACTGTCCGTGCATAGGTGAAAAAGATAATATAAATGCAGAATAAATTAGAGCGGGACAGTGAGTTTAATTTGTTTTTGAGGTAAATGGAGAAGAATGAGTACTAATATTTTCCACCAAATCACAATTTGAACACATTTCGTCAATTTCTTTTATATTTTATGTCACAAGTCTAGTCAAGGCGGAAGATAACATCATTCAACGGTTCTTTGGTAGCTAGTTTCAACCCAGTGAATGCGCACTTTACAACATATTTCCGATGATGAGTAGCCAGCGACTTTGAGTAATATCGTCAAAAAGTTGAGCTTTTTTTTTACAAATTATCAAGATTTAGACAAATGCATACATTTGCTCAGGATCGGATGTGATCATCGGATCGGAGTTAAAGATCGGATCCCGCTCCCGTCCCCATCACTACATAATATTCGCAGAAAAATAGCAAGCAGTTTCGTTGCGTGGAATTTTTACAGATTAAACAATTTTCTCAGCACAAAAGCGTATAATATAGGCCAGTAAACGAACAAGATGGCTAGCCAAACACAAGGCATTCAACAGCTCCTGGCCGCAGAAAAGCGAGCAGCAGAAAAAGTGGGCGAAGCTAGAAAACGTAAGCATCGAGTTCTTTCTTTTTTCTTAGCTGTTTTTCTCGTAGCCTAGTGTCATCAAGAAAAATCGATAGCACGCACAAGATTATAGGGGAACCACGGTCACCCACTTGCTCGGTCGGATGTGCCAGAGCGCTCTAGGAAATACGTCGGCCTTCGTCATTGAGCAATTAACAGACTGAAGTGTTATTCTATTGCAGGAAAGCAGCGTCGTCTGAAACAGGCGAAGGAAGAGGCACAGGAAGAAATTGAGCGATACCGCCAGGAACGGGAGCGACAGTTTAAAGAGTTCGAGTCGAAGGTTAGTAAACTAACGAATGCTCGTGTTGGATGTTCGTTTTAATTATCGAGACTAACTGGGTGTACTGTCCGCTTCCATCTGTACAGCACATGGGCAGCCGCGAGGGTGTGGCAGCCAAGATCGATGCGGACACTGCCAACAAGATTGTGGAGATGAACCGTTCAATCTCGGTGAACAAAGCAGCCCTGTTGAGCGAAATTCTAACGCTAGTGTACGATATCAAACCGACGGTGCACAAAAATTTCCAGTACACTAAGTAAGCTCTGCAGTCGGGCCCATCGGGCAAACGATTCCATGGTAGGTGCCGAATCAATATGTAGAACCCGCAGAAAGCAAGGTAAAGCCATGTTCCAAGACAGCAGAAACGAAACGAGATAGCATAACACAGCGACAGAAACACAACAGCAAACGCCATTAGATTCTATCGATGTTCGTCTAAGCGAGAATTAGTGGAGCTGTAAATATTGTTTATCCTTGTTCTTCTCTTTACCCGAATGCGGTGCACTTAGCATTGTAATACGCTCCTATCCGTCTGGGGGTTTCGTTTGTTCCCCCGATACAATGCGTGCTATCCCTGATGTGTGTCCTTTCCAGCGTGTAGCGATCGGTGAATCGATTTTCCTTCTTCCCGCGGCGTGGACGAGGGGTGGTTTTAATTGTTATCTTTGTTGCAGTCTCTTGATGCAGTTGCTTTGCTTTGAATTGCGAATTTGAATCAGTTTAGATAGTAGTCGTGCAAGATGATCGTACCGCGGATCCGCTATCTCATTCCAAATCTTTCCTTCGATCGGTGTAGTTTTGTGGTTCCTCTCTGTCCATTGTCGATACTTGCTATATACTAGATGAATTATTAACAAAAACATGACAATACTATCAAACCGCCGCTTGCAGGGAGATCATGATACGGGCATCGTGACTTGTTTTTGAAAAAGTGGTAGGAACTTTATTGGCCATTTTCATTCAGACAGGCATGTTACGCTAGCGGGGCTGGGCGGTTTTCGGTTTGATAGCCTTTTTGTTAACTTTGCATGCATTATGTAGCCGCACAAATGCAGTTAGGATGGCAACGATGATTATTAAATTTGAACAAAAATTTGCCCTTGGTTCTACGCGGCTCTGTTATATTTCCTACCAAGTACCGCATCAGTGTGTTGTTTTTTTATTCGTATGTGCTTGTTTAACCTATAATCCTTCGGGATGCAATACTGTTATATCTATCAAGAGAAAGAAAGAGAGAGAGAGAACGAGTGGCAGAGAAAAGTATATATCCCTTACTCTTAACAAAAAATAGCATCTATCCCTATACAGTGTGCACCCACGCTACGTTATCTCATAATTCGAAATTGTAAAGAATCAAGTATCTCTCTATATGGAATATAGTTATGATGAGAGCGGTGAAAAACAAACACACTCATCATCAATGTTTCTTTTGGGTAATGATGCACATCCGAAACATATTTGCACGCAGATGGTCCGAGCGACCATAGCCCGAAAAAGGAGCATCCTGTCAATACTGTCATATGAACATTTCTTTAACACAAACGGTCAAATGGATAGAATACTACATATTTGGGGTTAATTGACACATAGAAAGTTATGTTTGCAATTTGTGGACCAATTGGAATGTTTTTTTCTCTTAGTTGTGCGCTAACTATTTGTTTATTCCGTTTAGTTTGTGAAGAAACTTTTCCACTTAGCGAACATTCCGCAAGGACGGAGCTGGTACTATATAAAACGAAGCTTACGTAGCCCGTAAAGTCCTCTTAGGCCGTCCCCATGGTATGAGAATTTGTGGTAGGCGATGGAAGCTAGTATGGAATATGTTGGAAGTATTAACTCTATCCTTTGGTATTGATTCATAGTAGACGGTCCCTGAAATACGGTCCCCGGCCCTCTCTAGCGCATGGTTGAAGAGTAGACAGGCGATCCCGTCCTCTTGGCGTAGATACCTAGGGATAGCAAAGAACCTTGAGAGTTTACCATCAACTTTTACCTGGCATTCCTGGCATGGCCTGGGGTTTTTCTTACAATCCTAATCAGTTTGACCGGATTCCAAAGGAGCCCATGGTGCTATACAGTTTTACCCTGACTATGCTGTCGTATGCTACCTTGAAGGGAATATGAAAAGGTGGAAACTGTTGAGCTGATGATCCGTCATATTCTCAAGGATCTGCCGCATGGTGAAGGGCCAAGACGGTCTTGTAGTATATGGGAGGCGGTAATTAACACCGTAATACTAATGCGGTTGCTACAGTTTATTCTAGTTCCCTTCTTGCAAATGGATTGGATGTTAACAAGACTCCAAAGACATCGATGCCTATTCGTTCTTGCTTTATTCTTAATCAGTTCGGCTATTGTTCCGGAGCCGGATGGTTTTTCGGGTTGTTTCCATGCCAGGTGGCAGTACTATATTGCAATCTGCTATTGGAGCCATTAACACGGTGGTAAGATTTTCTGCTGGGGTTGTTTGTATGGGTGAGTATGGTGGATAATTCCCTTTGTATAGAGATTCATCTAAAACCTATGAATGCTTCACTGCTCTTTGATTGGCTTTGACTGATACGTTTTGAAGATTTCCAAACTAAAACACAAGAAAACACAACCCAATAGTTATACACAACTACAAACAGAAAGCGGATATTGATGGTACAGTTATGAAATGGTTGTATTGATTTTAAATAGATACATCAGAGGTAATAAAATTTGCTTTATTTTCTCATAGTTAATCTGCAGCAACTTTCGACACAAAATATGTATAAAAAGACATTCCTTCTTTCTAATCTTATAGCGATATTGTTTTCGAGCATGAACGCTTATAATGTTCGTTAATCGTTGCCAGAATTTCAAATGCGGTTGGCCAACCTCGCCAACATGGCGGCTCGCGAGACATTGTTCACAAAAAAGACCTTTAATGCTTTCAAAGTAAATCCTTTATTGAGGGTTGTATATCTTTTATAGTTTACTTTCCTAGAGCGTTCGGTAAGTACGAACGGGGGATTGTTAAATAATCATCTCTCCGCCTGTCTACGTGCTCGAACAAGCTATTCTGGCAGGGGGCACACATTGATTTGCTCTTAATTATGTGATCAGATCGATGCTAACGTTTACGTGAGGGTATAAGTGGTAAAAAGTTTGACTAACGAGAAACAAGCCAACTTATTTTGTTGTACGTAAAATGACCTGCTCTATGGGGATGACGAATGCTATGTTTAAAAATATAACTTGTAGCGATCAATAATCTGTGTCAACTGAATCTGGACAGTAGCTTTGAATTTAGGCACCTTTATAGTTTCCATGGACCGTTGCTACCGGCGGTCACCGGTGTTACTGTCTTTGCTTTTGCGTCCCATAAACCCTCGTTCACTACAGCAAGTTGTACATTTCCTAGCTAACATCACTGCCGCTAGAGGAATATCATTCATTTGTTAGCGCACACATACTCTATAGTTTAACATCAATAAATTTTCGTGAATAGGGAAAGCTACAATCTGTAGGTTTAAAAGAGGGAAAGCACCGTTGCACGATTGACGCGATTACAGAAACTCAGATTTCAAATAGGTCTGAATCTGAAAAAGTGAAAAATCGAACCAATGTATCTGAATGCATTGCTGGCTCATTAAACCATACAACTTCTATGACTGAGGAACTGAAACTAGATAGACTGATTACGTCAACGATCTCAGCGAAACTGTGATATTTGCTATTTATTATTAGTTGTGTGTTAATGCCGTGCCAGCCACATTTCATACAAAAGGCGTTATTTTCTGTGATTATCATTCAAATGCGACACACTTTTTGCTTAACGAAGGAAAAGCCGCCATTTAGCAACGGTTTTGCACTGTTACACTTTTGCTCGCATCGAAGAGATTTGCGTTTTCAGAAAGCGTCAATGGCGAAAGAATTCAGCTGACGACAGCTAGTGTCCGGAAACATCGAGCTAACGTTGAAGCAACCTGCCCGATTTAGGCTGATGTTCCTTCTCTGCCGTAAGATTCGTTCATAGTCACACTAAAAAGGCTGGAGTGTGTCGTACCGTTAATTACAAACCATAAGTTAGCACAAATGATAGATTACACCACGATGTAGCAATACAAAAGTAAATAGAATAGTCCGCTTTCGGCTATGTGAGCTTGACCCTGTATACCCAGCGATAGAGCTTTTTCGATGACGATGACGATACAACGCAGTTTTTTCACACTCGATCGTCTGCAAGAAGCTAACACATACACAGCCACCAAATACCGCGCAGGCAAGTTTAGGGGATGGGCTTCTCCTCTGGGATGGCAGTCGGTGTAGTCACGGAGTTGCGACGCTCATCGTTCTGAATATCAGACAAACTCTGCACCGAACTGGAACGTGAGGAAACCTTCGACTGCAAGGGAAACATGTATTGCATTACAATTGGTGAAACTGGCTGCCCATGTTCCAGCGGTGTCGGATACATTACCCTGACATTTTCATATGCGGAACCAACTCGCTCCTCGAACGATCGGAATGAATCGGATTGTTTCATTTCCGTCAACTTCTGGGTCATCTTTCCCGCGATACCGCCGATCACTGATGTTGTCTTGCCAGCTGTCGTCTTGATTGCACTTTCCGTTTTCTGGTAACTGAATCGGGAAAATGCGGAGCAGGCAAAGGACATTTTTATTATTACGCCACCCCGCTTTGCATGAGATAGTAGGATAACATTTGCTGACTCATTTTTGTTAACTACATAGGATACGACAAGCACCATCGACTATGTATACACACATTTGACTGAGAAAGTGCACTAAACATACTTGAAAGGGTTAGTGTTATAAGGAGACAGTGACTTACCCCCTTGATATCCTATTTTTACATGCAAGCGGAAGAAAAAGACGGAAGCTTATTGACTATACGATTATACTAAACGGAAGTAAGTTTGGTTCAAATTTCCCTTTAGGTGTGAACATGACTGATTGTGCGAAAAAGTGCGCGTATAACAACGGAACCAATACTGTAATAAAACAATATTTCTAGCGGATGCGTTATAGCACAATAGAGATATCGAGGCGAAGGTAAGGTACGCCGATTGAACGTGTTGTTAGTAGTAAAAGCACGCAGAATCTTAGTAGTACTTAGCCACATAATTAACACGTAAAAAATGCTCAGCCAATGTTCTGCGCAATTGTTGCATTTTACTTACATCGGTGCATTTGTAACCACGGTCGTTATTTCTCCCACCTTCGTTTCGACGCTTTGATAACTTAAAAGGCATAAAAGAAAAGTACGAAAAGAAACCGATAATAAGACGGATGAAAATGAAAACGTTTTCCGTATTTGCAGTAGTAAAAATGGAAACGAACTCGATTATCCTGCAAAATTTCGTGTGCCGTTGTGGTTGAATCAATTAAAACATGTTGTATACCGCAAATGCGGGCACATAATTTCATCGACGATGTCAAACAGTTTCAAATGATTTCGTATCTCACTGATTCCAACATTAGTTAGACATACTTACACATTGCTTTCCTTGACATTCTTAAATCCTTGGCTCACGTCGTCCGTAATTTCCTTCCAAACGGTGATACCAAGCTTGCGCTTCAGTTCGCTAGCATGTCGCATTTTCGATTGGAGCACTGTCCGCAAGGTTGTTATCTCCTCCTCCACACGTGCCAGTTCCTACGTTCACGTGAATTTATTCCATGCAAATGAAAGGAAAAGGGATATCGTGTTGTTCGTTTGTATTGAGATCGCGATTTTCAACGTTCGTCAAGCGATGAACAAGCGATCAAGCATAACCTACCTGACTCCATTCTTCACGCTGCGCTGTTTGCTCCTCCGCTGAGAGACCGGAGAACTCATTTGCGATTTCCGCAGAGCTGATAGATCCAACGGGAGATGCATCGGACAATTTGCCAGAATTGTCTGTAAATAATCATGGAAAAATCATGAAAAAAAAAACATTTGAAGTCACAGCAATAAAAAACTGATATTTGTCATATCAACGTTGATCTACTAGTTTGTGTTTTAAACATCAATGACAATCAGTTTGGTCAGTAAGCAAACATTTAAATAGAAAAAAATATAAAAGTGGCAACGAGGTAAAATAACGGAAACCATTGGATAAGTCATGTTCATTGTCTCGTAGAATGGCAAGGATATAGATCTCCCATGCAAATTAACTAAAACACAGAATATGTGAAAGCAATCAAAAGTAATTCTTCTCAAAACTAAGATAATTTTAATCTATTTGAAAATGCGAACACTGTTTTTGTTCCAGTTTTTCGGCCAGTGCCAGTGAAACACTGTGTAATACAAATAATCTGTGATGACAATAAATTCAAAGAATAAAGAAATCTCAGACTCTGTCCTTTTTCTTTCTGTTTTCTTTTCCACAACTGCCACGATTTTTTTTTCTTCTTGTATGTCCAAATTATGGTAAAGTAGAACAAGCTTCTTGCTTCTTATCCGGAAATGAGTGGCTGCTACTGTATGTTTCAACAGATGTTTTAGTTTAATTATGTTTTCCTCAATTTATTTCGTTTTATGCAAGACGCAAGGAAATCCTGTATTTTACGGTGCTTTGCTTTTGCATGATGCTGTTCTTTTTATCCTCTGTTCAAAAAAGGCTACGTGTGTTGACGAGTAAAGTATGACCAACTTTGAATCGCAATTATTACAAAAAATTTACAATGATTTCGATTCTTGTCATTCATTTTTACATTTATGATCATGATTATCGGTGATAAAAATATGCATATTTTTTCATTAAAAGCAGTTGCCATGATGCATAACGCAACCATTGCTAAATTCAACGGCCATGGAAAAGTGAAATAACTTTCGATCGAAGCATCGAAGTTTCATTTTGACCGATCGTTCATACGATTTCGTTATGAAGCCACTAACCAACAAACGCGGTATAGAAACAAAACAAAACCGCTAGCTTATTCGTATTATGTTTTGTGGTATTTATAACGCGCTAAGGTAAAAGCGATTAGTTTCTGCTTTTTCGGTTACGATGAGTTGTTCGAGTAATGGAGCGTGCGTTTAGGTACACAAAACACGAAATTGAACTTGTCTCGTTTGTGCTGCTATATGACATACCTAAAAAATCCCACGCCAAAGCAGTCCAATTAAAAGAATATGAACACATACAAGCCTATGGCAGTTGGGATAGCTTTCATCCGTCCTCCGGGCAGGGTTTATAAGATAATATTTAGATTTCAAAAGTAACCATACCTCAATTAGCAGCATCTGAGGTTTGCACAGCCCAAAAGAACAAAAACATTCTGAAACAATCTCTTGGCTAAAGAGGTCGTCACGTACACATTCAACGAAATCCGTCACTGTCCTTGCTCACTATCTCTATTATGCGATAAGAGCACGTTTCGTACGCATTTCGTAATCAACGCACATACCAAAGAATGCAATGTTTATTGAAGAAATACACAAATATATTGTCTAAGATGTTTCCAAATTCAAACATAAATTTTTCGAGTATGCTCTATACAACCCAAGCAAAACATGTCTAGAGTTCGCGCGTTTTATAGCCGATTTTTAACTTAACGTTTCATCGTATTTGTATTTGAAGTGAATCTGTTGAGCTGATTTTGAAAAAAGTTGTTCTTTTGCCTTTAAAACTATCCTGACGCAGCAGGACAGAAGCATTTTTTAAATGCTCGATTGGATTCACTATTGAAACAGTTTGCGGCGGAAAAAATAAAGCGTTATTGGTTACATTCACCTGCTTCACACACCAATAATCGTGCTAGCTATGTGAACACGTACACAGGTCTAACATTTCTCAAACGTCTTGCGTGTCTTTGCACACAATAGTTGGCATGCGTTATTACATTGTGTTCTACCCACAAACAAATAAGATTATTACCAGCATACAGCTATATTATATTACTTATTGGGAGATTAATAATCATATTGTTGAAACAACAGACCGATTATACCGAATCCATATCCAGTCTTGCTTTATGATTTTGTACGGGAATATTCATTGCGGTTGCGACACAAAATTACAGCACCGTGTTGTGTGTACTGCAGCCGGCGTTCATACTGACGTCAGAGGAAAACATCAACACTTCGAAGGTTTCGGCGTTCAACGTTTGTACGTTTTGTAACCACAGTTCTCGCGGGCTGAGAACGTCTGGTGGGGCACATTTTATGCAATCACTTTCTGCCACACTGCCCCCTCCCGGGTCGTTGTTGCTTACCTGGGGCACTCCCAATGTTGAGGAAACTTTTGTAGTTATCACCGCTGGAGATACGCGCCAGATATGGCTTCGAGAAATCGATGAACGTGACACGCACGTCCCGAATCTTGCGCCGATTGAACAGCGCGCGAATGCGTCGGTTGGTAGCGCCACCGAGCAGCAGTTTGCTGGACAGAAGGTTTCGCACAACGTTACCACCACCCGGCGATGCATTACCACCGGCTCGGTTGTCTTTGGAGGGTGGATCAAAACAAATGCCTACACCTAACCGATCACCAGGATCCTTTCCGGAGGTTGTTTGGATGCGGTCGCGGGGTTGCCCGGTTTCTCCTTCGTCCGAAGATAAAGGCGGATGAAACTCGGTCTCTACGGTCTGAAGCTCCACCTCAGACGTTGGATCGATGTCTTCGTCATCAGAGGGCACCCCAAGAATTTGATCCAGCGTTAGCGAACGGAGATACAATTCCGTTTCATCGCACCAGTGCTGCTCTTCGTGACCTAAGAGTCCGTCATCCTCGTCGATATCGTACACCTCGTCCAGTGAGGGAGTGATACAGTTTGGATCGAGCTTCGGTATGTACGGATCCTCGATATATTCCAGACTGGGCAGATCCTCCTCGCCTACACGCATTTTGCTGGTTAACTCCCGCTGATGGCGCTGCTGTTTGTTAGTTGCGGATGGCTGTGCTTTATCACCGCACTCACCCATTCAAACCGATATCCACCCGACCAGGTTTCCCTGCACAGGATCAAAATCACATTATTACACGGTTGCTGGTACGCAATGCATGCTGGTGCATATTTGTGCACAACACTAGCTGGAAATGAAAACCATCGCGGTAGGCGAAAACACAGTTTCACTCACTACATGGGAAGGGAGATGTACTGGAGCATTCGTGCAGGGCGGGATAGTTTGCAGACACTAAAGGCAACTGTTACGAAAGTGAATCGCGATGAAGTAATTGTTTTGGGTTCGTAATAACATCGACAACATCATGTCTAACAACGATTCCTGTACGCTTTTCGCTTCGGCAATTTGCTGTTCGGAGCGTTGTATGTACGCAACGCTGGAATTGCAAAGACCTCTGGCCTGTCTTTGTAAAATGTACACACAGACGAAATTAAAGCTCTAAAGTATCCGCGTAGTTGTTCGATGTTTACGTTGTACGAATCCAACGTACAATGCGCGGCATTTGGAGTGTTTCTACTCAAGACAATCGTTGCGTTACAAAAAAAATCATTTTACACCGATGTCCGTTGTTCGCGATCCGAAATTTACTGAAAGAATCAGAAAATATTGCACTGTGCACGTATTCACATGAGATTCACACTCTATCACCATCTATGTATTTCACGAGCAGCCCATCTTTCACGAGCAGTGCACTTCCATCGCTTGCACGGAGGCTACGGCACAGCTTCTCCGATGAAATGGCTTCTTAAAAAATCTTTGCGCGATGAATCAGGGTACCGACAGCAGCCAACAAAGCGCGAATGTTTTATGTAATGAGTTTCCTCACTCACTCTTGGATCAGAACAGAGCGGAAGAAGTTTCAACAGACGGATAAAACTTTCCACCGTTTTTTCGCTTAGTGTTTGCTACGTACTTGACTCAACGTTTTTTTACGACTGTACGAAGAAAGTGTCATTTCAATGAGTATGGAACTGGACGATGAAAATTCCGCTTCACGTAGCTGCTGTTGCTACGATCACTTCCTTCAACACCTGAACGAACGTTTGTTTTATTCATCACTCCCAAGCTCTCATGCACCACTGACCTCAGGGGAGGTTACCAACGCGCTACAACGCCGGACACCCTCGTCACGTAAGGCTCCGAAAGACTTATCAAACGCCGTATTCTTGAATGTTTCTGAGCGACTGTGCCCAACGGTTGGGCTTTGGAACGTACGTATATCGATCAAATTTCCTCGGTCAGTTTCATTTCCACAACACTGACGTCCCGTTCCGTTACTTTTCGGCTCTTTCATCTACGCGTCGTTTATTGACCAAACGGTGGCGTGTGGAAATTTTGGGAAGCAAAGAGCGCCCACCAATCGGGACTAACGTTCACCGCTGCCAACATTCACCGGCACCCGAATTTCATCGGCGAATGTGGATGATTCGGCACACTTTTTCGATCCAACGTTTCAGCGGGCCGTTCATGGCCTTCTCTTCTTGAAGCACACTAACAGGAGCAGATCATAAACCAGTTTCGACACAAACCGACCGCGAGAAAAGCTTCTCCGGAGCGTGATCCACGAGAGACGATCGAACAAATTCACCTCCGGGTTGGAGGGATGAATCCGAGGTAAACAGCCGATGAAGCTGATGGCCGTCCGCCAGCCCCAAAGAGTGCACGTGAACTGAATCCGCCAACCAACCCTCCACGCGTCCAGCGTGGCAAGCCAAACGTATGAGAAAATGGTTGGAAGAGCTTCGAACGAAAAGAGCAGCAACCGTTGTACAAACGACACGGGAGCACGCAATGAGGGCATACGCGAAAAAGCTCTCTGTAGAGTCTGCTCCGAGCACGACTCGTAAAGGCTGCTTCGTGTGGAAGATCTACGAGAGCACTCCATTTCACAACGGGAAAAGTGCGATCGTTCATGATCGTGCTCGCGAGATACCACTGACGATCTCTCGTGAGCGTTTTATGGTGAATGGAAATGAGAAAAACCACCCCCTCCCTTCCTCGATCCGGTTTAATTCCTTATGTTTAATTGCACAATTTACACGCCCCAGCCCCAAAGCTAGCAAGAGAGCCCGGTAAGAGACGCGCCTCAATGTCTTTTTTTCGCTTTCCGATGCGGTTTTAATGGTTGGATCTCAAGTTACCGGGAGCGTATGGTTGACAAGCCAGTTAAGTTGCCATTTTCCCCCGGCTTGCACCTCTGAAAGGTGACTTGTACAACGGGATCACGTTTTTGCTTGTGTGACTTCAGTCTAGTGGAGCACAGCAGATGGTCGGTCGTGATCGTCTGTCACACATCCATCTAAAGACGTTCTTAATCGGAATAAGTTTGCAAAATTTTCCTGCCACATCGACATCAAACGATGAATTTGATATTTCTATGCATTTAGTGCGCCATACTATTTTATTGGATTGAAGTTTATCAAATCATAGAGAGAATGCATACCGTTTTCCATGTCAAGGAAAATATATTTGGTTTATGTGTTGTTGGATGGCAAATAAATTAAAAACACAAACAAATACAAACCTAATGATTGTTATCATAAACAATATTACTCATTTGTTTAATAATTGCAAAATGCTTATAACTGCATTGAAAAAAGCTTACAATTTAATGATTCTGATAGATCGTGATAAAAAATACTCATATCATGGCCTTTGTTAACGATCCTAAATATTTATAGATACACACATGGAATATATAAAAAATAATATCAAATTTCGTTCAAAAAGTCGTTGAACTTTTCAGTGATAACTTCATAGCATTAGCAGACGATAGCTGAACCTTGTAATGGTCATCATTCCGAAATCATTATATTCCAAAGTATTATTTATATCGTTCAAAGATTAGTTTATTCCTAAATGCTATGTGTTGTCAAATCTATTTGTTCGTAAACAAGGGTATCCGTATATGCATCAATGCGCAAAGAGTTTGAAAATACGAACCTGGTAAAAAGGTAATATTGCAAAGTTCATTATAACTAGCTTACCGATGATCACCGTCGTGCACGAGCATATCGAGGTGCTAAGCGTTTGATGGAGGTGCTAACTATGTAACTGTTGTGTATTTCAGTTATTCAAACTCAGTTCATTGGCACATTCATGCCACAGCAATACACCACCACTGCCAACAAACGGTAGCGTTATTAGCTTATGCACAGCCTCAGTCATAGAGTTACGATAATGCTACGGTCGCTTCGAACGAACGGTTGTCGTAAAATTGTGATAACATTGTTAGTCGAAAATGAGTCATCCGTATCACACGATAACGATTGGCATCTGGCCAAATGTGGGTGATGGTTTTGACGGTGTGCGGGGAATATGCTTCAAACTGAGATCTATTGCAAGTGTAACGTATACCAACCAGAAAAGGGTTCATGTACTTAACAATTTAATTTGATTACTAATTAAGGGTCGCGTACGCGCATCGTTCTACTTCGCGTGACACGCAACGCAATGTTGGTTCGAGGGAAAACAAAGAAGCCTCTTTCAACAAGTTTTGCACAACGAAATGGCGAATAGGCTGCAGGGTGTAATGCATAGTGAGACAGTGCAACATACGCGAATTAGATTTCCGTGAGTCCCCATCGTTCGTACACTTGGGAAGTAGGCTGTATTTTTAATATCGAAGATGTCTACCGTGTGGGCAGTTGAGACATTCCCCCTTTTCGACTACACAGCCGGCTGCAGTACACGTACACGCAATATTGACTGAGCATACTTACATGAAGTTTCTTCCATTGTAATGCTTTGATCCTTAGTGTGACGACTGCAGTCAACAGAGCACGTTAGTAGAGGAAATAATTGCAAAATCAGCCCGAAAATACGTAAAACTTTGCGTGATTCAGGAACACCGCAATGCTAGTTTTTTTTTTCAACTCGAAGGATGCAAATGTTTGACATATGACGTAGCTGGTGCATTGTGGTAGGAAAGTACGGTCATGTTGGCGAACGGTAGAGACAGCAACGAACGTCATTGCGAATTTCCCTTCGTTTAACCCACCGTGATAATACCAGTTTTGGGGATTGTTTTTATTTTTTGTTTTCCCCATTGACAATGGCTGCTCGAAAACGGCTGCTTATTTGCGAGCTTTAACAAGAGTCTTTTCAAGTCCTAATTAAGCAAATCTGTTAAATAAAAAACAGAATAGAATATTCATTCAATTTGAGTCAATTAAGCCCGTATTACATAGGGTATTTTTTGGATGGTATTTTTTGTCAAATCGGTTTGACAGATTTTACCACGCCTCGAAAAAATGAATTTGACTCGACCTCGATTGCGAGAGATTGCGAGAGGACGGGACAAATCAAGAGTTCTCTCGCATTTTTGACAGTTGATTCTGAGCATTTGCTCAGATTTGCTCAGAATTTATTTTCGCGAAAGAAGCTCTCGTGTAATCTAGACACACCGTAACGTGACGAATCAGTCTTATTTAAAAAGCCTCCGAAGAGGAAGATCCCGTAACTTCAATAAATCAATTCAAATTAAAAATTCTAAAATCTTTGTAAAACTGCTCGAATTGCGCACATATTGTCGCAGGGGTTGTAATGGCAGATAGCGCAACGTCACAAATACATACTGTCAGAAATACATGTCAATTCACGTTTGGAAAATAAAAGAAACACACACAAGAGAAGAGAAGAAGAAGAAAACACCAGCAATTCTGTATCTTATGTTTCGGTGTTCGCAATCGAGATATTGGTTTGCTAGTTTTCGGATAAAATTGTGAAATTTCCAATTTGTATATAGTTTTTATTTTTCACATTTTAACTCGGGTGCTGCTACAGTTGCAAACACAGTTGTTTTGCAAACTTCGAACCGGGTGGACCGCACGCCCGTCGTTCCTGCGAGTTTGAGTGACTCCGCTACCTGCTCTTAGAAAAAGAAGTTAGGAAAAGTGAATAGTTCCGTGCGAAAAGAAATGGAAAGTGTGGTTGATGTAAAGTTCCCTGTGACTTCCCTAGTACCGAAGAATGAAACCGGAGCGCTTAGCTTTATCCGGATGTACCCGGAGTACGATGGTCGCGACGTGACGATTGCTATCCTAGACTCCGGCGTTGATCCCCGAGCGAAAGGATTAGAGGTACGGCAGAGTCGGCCGTTGCGTTCAAGTGCAAAC
The DNA here is from genome assembly GCA_000349145.1 of Anopheles dirus. Classification (NCBI taxonomy): domain Eukaryota; kingdom Metazoa; phylum Arthropoda; class Insecta; order Diptera; family Culicidae; genus Anopheles; species Anopheles dirus. The sequence continues at coordinate 1,895,419 of KB672913.1, read as the reverse complement.
ACTGAGGAACGGGGCGAGACACTTGTCATGCATTTTGCTGATATCATCCTGCTTACGTTCGTTGGTTTTGTTTTTCTTTTCTTTTATCGGATCAACGATTACAACGCCACAGCAAATCCCGGGCGGAGGAGTTAAGGTCGTAGAACGTTTCGACTGTTCCGGCTGTGGCGATGTGGATACGAGCAAAGCGGTCACTGCCGGGCCAGACGGGACCATCCATGGTTTGTCGGGCCGTAAGCTAACGCTGTCTTCCACGATGAAATCGAAAACCGTTGCCGGTGCGGAGTATCGCGTGGGACTGAAGAGCGTGCATGATCTTTCGCCGTCGAGAATTCGCGAACGGATCGTGAACGATCTGAAGGTGAAAACATGGGATGATCGACATAAGCTAGCGGTTAGCGAGGCCGCACGGGAGCTGAGCGAGTTTGAGTCCAAAAATCCGACCACCGGCTTGAGCGGAAAGGAAAAATTGGCGAAGGAAAACCTCGAGAGTACGCTGGAGTTTTTGAACTCGTGCGACAAAAAGTTTACTGATGTGAAGACGTCGTACGATTGCGTGTTGTTCCCGACGAAGGACGGCTGGATGGCCGTTATCGACACGACCGAAAAGGGCGACCTGGAAAACGGGGTGCATGTCCTGGAGTACACCCGTTCTCATCAAGTGGTGAACCTGGATGACTACTTGTCCGTTTCCATAAACGTGCACGACGATGGCAACGTTTTGGAAGTTGTTGGTGTTTGCTGTAAGTTGCGCGTTCGGTAGTCTGAGCTCGTTTCCGTGTCAACCTACACGTTTTTGTTTCTAATTGTACGTTACAGCAAGCCATGGCACGCATGTTGCTTCGATTGCTAGTGGTTATCATCCGGACGATCCCGAGTTGAATGGTGTTGCACCGGCTGCTAAGATCGTGTCGCTAACCATCGGCGACGGACGATTGGAATCGATGGAAACGGGCACGGCACTGGTGCGTGCCATCATCAAGGTGATGGAGTTGTGCGAAGCCGGCCGGAAGATTGACGTAATCAACATGAGCTACGGAGAGCATGGCCACTGGTCCAACACAGGACGAGTGGGCGAGCTGATGAGCGAACTGGTGAACAGGTACGGCGTAGTGTGGGTAGCGTCGGCCGGTAACCACGGTCCCGCACTGTGCACGATCGGAACACCACCGGACATCAGTCAACCGAGTTGTGTCGGTGTCGGAGCGTACGTGTCCCCTGAGATGATGGAAGCCGAGTACGCACTGCACCAGAAGCTGCCCGCCAACGTGTACACCTGGTCGTCGCGTGACCCTTGCATCGATGGTGGTTTCGGTGTGACGGTTTGTGCGCCCGGTGCAGCCATTGCTTCCGTGCCGCAGTTCACCATGTCCAAGGCGCAGCTGATGAATGGTACCAGCATGTCGGCACCGCACGTGGCTGGCTCGGTTGGCTTACTGATTTCCGGTCTGAAGCAGAAAGGTGTTGCCTACACAGCATTCAGTATTAAGCGGGCACTGTGGAACACGGCCACCAAAATCGACTATGTGGACAAGTTTGCCCAAGGCAACGGACTGCTGAATGTGGGAAAGGCGTTCGAGCATCTGACCACATACGGCGAGGTGTTGGAAAACAAGCTACGCTTCTCTGTTACGGTCGGCAGTAACAATGCGAAGGGCATACACATGCGGCGTGGTGTTCTGACGAAGGTGGAAGACTTCTCCGTCAACATTGAACCGGTGATGTTCAACGAGAAATTTGCCGGTAAGCAATCGTGAATAGGGTGGATGGTGTGTAATTGATGATTTAACACTTCCCCGTTACCGTACATTGCAGATCCGACCGATAAAATCAACTTCAACGTACGGCTCACGCTGATCCCTACCGAATCATGGATCCAGTGCGGCAACTATCTCGATCTGTGCTACTCCGCGCGGAAGATTTCCGTCAAAGTCGACCCATCCCGGCTCGCCCCTGGGGTGTACAAAGCGAGCGTGAAGGCGTACGATTCGTCCTGCCCGGAGAAGGGCGTGCTGTTCGAAATTCCGGTCACGGTGGTGCAGCCGCACGTGATTGATCCGAAATCGAACGAATTCGTTCGCAGCGATTCACCGGTCGACTGCAAACCCCACACGATCATTCGGGACTTCATACTGGTACCGAAGTACGCGACCTGGGCCGTGATCGAGATGCGATCGGCGGATGCGAACGATGCAGTAGGGGGCAAGTTTTTCCTGCACACGTTGCAAATTCTGCCGATGAAGTATTGCAAGGCGATGGAGATGCAGAAGATACTGCCGGTTGACGGTACGGCTCCGACGGTGCAGCCGGTGAAGGTTGAGGTGTGTATGAGAGATGAGATGCGCAGTTGTTGAAACTTGGGGATGTAAATCATGTACATTTTTCCAGGGTGATCATATCATCGAGATCTGCATTGCCAAATTTTGGTCCAATTTCGGTACACTGCCGCTGCGCTACTCGGTGAAGTTCCACGGAATCAGCCCGTTGAATGGATGTAAGTTTGTTGCATGAAAAAGTGTTATGCGTTGAGGGAAATTAGCACACTAATTCTTCTCATTAACAGCCGTAATGCATAGCGCCAGCGGAATACATCGGATCGATTTGACTGCGTTGACCAGCGAGGAAGTGCACCCGGTAGTTTCGCTAAAAACAGCCGCTATGGTGTTGAAACCATCCGACACCAAGGTCACGCCGCTAACTGGGCGCGATGTGATCCATCCGGCACGACAAATCTACCAGCTGCTCGTGACGTATCAGCTCCACCTGTCAAAGGGATGCGAGGTGGCCTTCTACACACCACTGTTTAGTAACATCCTGTACGAGAGCGAGTTCGAGTCCCAGTTCTGGATGGTGTTCGACGCGAACAAGATGATGGTCCGCTGCGGGGACGCTTACTCGTACGATAAGTATGAAAAGTTGGAAAAGGGCGACTACACCATCCGCCTGCAGGTGCGTCACGAGAAAAAGGAGCTGCTCGAGAAGCTGACCGAGGCGAACATGATCGTCAATTTTAAGCTCGCCAGCAACAGCCTGTCGGTCGACGTGTTCAAATCGTACAATCAGGTGCTGTCTGGCGGCAAAAAGATGACCAGCTGCTACATGGAGGCCGGTGCTTGTCGGCCAATCTATCTGGCACCGATTACGAGCGAGAAGCTACAGAAGGCTTCCATTCCGTCGCAGTGCTCTTGGCTAGAGGGCAGTATTACGTACGCGAAGGAGGACATCATAAAGAAGTGTGTCTCGCATAGCTTCCAGTACATGTTGACGGAGGGTCCGCCGGCGAAGAAAAGTTCGGCCGCTTCGGCCATCGCGTCAGTCACAAGTGCCGCGAACGGAAACAATGGGACTGCCAATGGTACCAGCGCGGTTGCCACAGTTCCGAACGGAACCGCAAATGGCAGTGCGGCACCGAACGGAACGGTGTCGAAGGATAGCCGCAGCAAGTGGGATGAATACTGTGAAGGTTTGCGCGACTTCCAGACGGCTCAAATTGCCAAATTGGACGCGGAAAATGCGGACAGTCTGTACCAGACGCTGCTTAAAGAAAATCCGACGCACCTGGCGGCCCACATGGCAATGGCGGATCATTTCGACAGCAGCGAGCTGAAGCAAAACCTGCCGTACGCATTCACGAGCTCGTTCGATACGTCGGACCCGGCACCGGCAACGCTGCTCAAGGTGAAACTGCTTCGCATTATCGAGCTGACCGGTTTGGTGCTGAAAGATATCGACCAGAACGCGCTTCTTGCGTACTACGGACTGAAGGTTGACAATCGACCAAATGCGGCAAAGATTAAACTGTAAGAAAGTTTTTTTAGTTTTCAATACGATTCTGTTTGCGTAACCATGTGTGTTCTCTTACTCCGCAGTCAAATGGATAAGCAGAAGCAGCTTTTGGTGGACGCCTGTCAGCGGAAGTTTGTCGCGTTGTGCAAACTAAAGGTGCTGCAGAACTTGTTCGACGCTCACGATGTGAGTCAACCTGATTATGCTGAGGAGCTGGAGCAGCTGTATGGCGAAGTGGGCAAATTCATTGAATACAGTGATGCGAAGGTACGTAGGACTTTTATCTTGACCGAACAACTTGTTTCTGACATTGAATTGATCTCTCGCCCTTCGGTTGTAGGTATTACCGTTGACGATTTGGCACGCGTTTTCTCTTAAGCAACAAGGGCGTATGATAAAGTATCTGAACAAGCTGTACGAAGAGAAGCTGACCCGCGATATACTGGAGGAAATTTTGGCGGTGGTCGATGAGAAGAAGTGGACCCATGTTTACCAGCATCTATCCAAACTAACCGTATCATCCAACCCTCAGGGATATCGGCTGTTCTAAGGATGCGGTTGTTCAAAAGGATGGTATGCGCCTGTTGGGTACCATTCGTTAGAAGTTCATTTCGCGAAGTTTTCGTTGAAATCCGCGAGCACCGTTTCTTAAAGTCTTGTGAAATAAAACGCTCTTCTTTCGGTTTTTTTCTGAACCGGTGGTCTATAGATCCTCCCGGAGAGTACATTTTTCGTAACTCAACGCGACTTCACAGGGCCAGGGGATCGGATACACAAAAACTGATGAATGTTTATTGCGTTTTTAAACACTCGAAGCATTGCCAACTGCATTGGTTAGCGAATCGACATCATACATTTCGCGCAAACCCGTTGTTTTGGTGTTAACATTCAAAGGATTTGTTTCTATCCGTGGATAGCAAGTTGCTTGTTCGAGTAACCTAAAATGTAATTTCCAAACTGACTGCTGAGAGTTAGAGACTAGGCCCATAAGCTTGAAAGATTGAAATGTAAATGGCCCTGTACCGATGCGTTATGCAGAAGACGAGTATGAGTTTCTTTCCAAATTAGCATTTTGTTTAGCTTTTCAAGTACTAGGTGTTCATTAAAATAAAGAAAACAATAGCTAATATTGTAGCAAAATATATCATTTACATTATCAGAACACTACCCATGTTGTATACACGCCAAATACAGTGTACGACTCGGACATCTGCAGGACGTGAAACTTTATCGATCAGCAAGTACCATCCGTCATATGAACTATTACCATCGGAATTCCGCTGGATTCACGTTCGATACGTTCAATTAACTAGCAAACAAAAATCGACTGCTGGAGGAATACTTTGAGCTCCCAATCAACGTAATAAATTTTATGATATAAAATAAACCTTATTGACTCCGTATGTGATTTGCGCTGGGCTTTGTGTTTTCTCAAACGTCCGAAACGTCACCAAAAGCTCTCGAGCGTCCAACCGGTGCAGTACGAAATTGAAGTAATCCACGTGGACCCCTCCATGAAGTCGCAAAGCGGGCTTAAACTTTCGCACGTTGCGTTTGTAGTTAACCGACCGATAAAATTTTGCCATCGTTGACGGCCTTAAACAATGAAATTTTTTGGAACTATGACTGACATTTATCTGACATACTGTTGTTTTATAAATCGTATACTGTACCGAAATGTTTCGAACTTAAGTATTTCTTAAGTTAATGATCAAATTTGGTAATGAACATAACTTCTCCCGCCGTTCTAGTTATATCCCTCAACGTGACCGAACGATTATAATCACATAATTTTTTACCTTGCTCTGTTTTTTACAATTTTTCTTATTTGGTAGCTTTCTTGTGTAATTATATACTATCAGAGCACAGGATGTGTAAAAGAACACTCATGTAATGTGTCTACTGTATGGTGGTCTCGATCTATTTTGTCTCTTGGTACAACAACCTCTTAAGCATTTAGTCAAGTGTAATATGTTTCATCAAAATCGAAATGTATATCAGTTCTTGGCCTGGTGATTGAATACCTAGTGAGGGAATAGCCACCTAAATGAATCAGGGTTTTCCTTGATTCGCGTAAGTTTAGAAACTAAACCTAAGATCGCTAAGAGGTCTAAGGAGGCTATGAGGAGAGCCATAGTATATGTTACTTATATGCCAACACCTAAAACCGTTTTTTACAATATATGCTCCTATACTACGTTTAAGTTTAAAAACTATTTGTATGTTAACATAATCTTTCGTAAACAAACATGTGTACTTTACAAGAAAGGGAACGTAAGCACCAGGGAAAACTGTGCTTTCCAAAGCCTACTTACCTCATTGACTGCACGCTGGAAGTGTGAGTTGCGAAGCGTTTGTAGCAGGCAATGCAAATGATGTTCGTTATGACGTGAATTTAACGGCATAGATAGGCCTAAGGACAGAATTAGGGTGTCTTGGCGTGTGTGTTCTCTGTGTGGTGATAGCTTGAGTGAAGAACTGACAAATGCTGCCTTCGTTTGGACATACACCAAAAGCACGGGGCACTAGTGTGCGCTGACGTCTACAAAGGCAAATACAGGCAGAACGACCAGTAACTTTTCTGCGGAACACGTATATTGAGTTTCGCGGTGAAAGGGGAGAACGATATGATTTATGAATTATTTCATTGTGGAAGTTGCTTCGATCTGTTAGCCAGGTCGTTAAAGGTCGGTCGTACGGGGTCTTCTCACCGTAGTGCGATACCGTACCGTACCACAAAAGAGCTCTCATCCCCGTTGCCATCGTAGTAGGCATTTGTCGTAGTAGGCAAGTGTGTCTTTAGAAACGCAAATACCACCGTAGCGACAGAAAGGGATGGATGCAATAGTGCCAAGTGTTGCAGTCGGGAGTAGCAGTCCGAGGAACATGATGAGAGTCCTTGCAGCTGCGGCAGACCCGACCGGCACTGGAAACAACCACTTCACGCAGACTGGAGAAGAGTTTCCCACGAGAGTTTCTTTCCGCTTTCCTTTAGTGACAGTGGGACGGTGTTTTTAATGATCGCCTTGCACTCGCCCGTCTGTATTCTTTTTTACACACCCATTCTCGCTATGGTTATCGCCGGGTAGCTACGGCTGAATGGGTTGTAGTGGGGCCTTTTTCACGGCCTGTTCTATGACATCTGCATCGGAGGGACCTTGCGCTGGGGACATGCATTGGAAAGTGAGTTGGGAATGAAAAGTTTCACTCAGTTCCCAACATGAATTGCTTGTGTTCGCAGCTTGGCAACCACCGGGTACACCACCATCTGCATATGCCAGAGCGTACCAGTCGACCTGGCGAACTCCATAGTTTAACTAGTTTGTTGTCCGGTTCTGTAGGACTAGGTCCTATTACTTACGTTCGCGGTTGTGCAGTTTTTGGTGTTGTTCTTCATTTGTAAAATAGAAACTTAAATGGTTTACTGGATATGAACATCTTTTTCACACATTCGCCGAGGTGAGTTGCTCTGGTTTATGGTCATCAAAGTAACGTCGACCAGCTCATTGCACACGGCCTGCTGCTCTGGTGAACAATTTTGACGAAAGAATGTTTTGGTACGCTTATACCTGTTGCATTTCTCAGTGTGGTCAGTTGAGAGCGCAGTTTGAAAGATACGGTAGCATTCCGCGGAGTGTAAGGTGCGCTGCGCGGTGGCAAAAAGCTTTTAGCCAAATGATGTGCTCTATCGTGGATTTCAAAGTATGCTCGTAGGTGTTACGGTATGTCCAGCGTTGAGTTCGGTTAGCGTGGAAGATGTTAGTTTGTCATTTGCAGCATAGCTATAGCAGCGATGATGTGTGGGCTGAGATGGTAGGATAAGCATATACATTCATGCTTAAATTTTCATGCTTAAATTTTGTTCAGGGTAAGTGAGTTTCGAAAGGAAAAAAACATATTCAAGTATTGCTCTGGAAAAAACATGTGTACCAGTAGTTTGGGAGGTATCGAGAAACAGCACCGAAAAAATGCTGTAGAATTATTCGAGTCTATTTCGTAATTATTTGTCGTATTTCGTTTCTGTAAGTGTACAGAAACATAAACTACGATAGTTTTCATACCGAAAACCACAAATTTCATAATTTACAGTCCTACATATGAAAAGTTTCTGATTATTTGTTGTGCTGCCGGTACACTATTCCAATAGTTTATATATTATTTTAAACAAAGCACCTTAGTCAATAAAATAATAATATTGGCAAATAATTAATGGAAATATATTGTTATAATTCGTATGTTGCAATAGCAATGTATCCTAAAAGCTGCTAATACAGTATTTAAGCTTGTAAACAATCTCCAGTCGCAGTGAACTATTGAAGTTTTAAAAGTACGTTTAACAATTTATTTATAGATAATAGATTCTTAGAAGTGTAGCACTCATCCAGTACTACAAAAGGAAAGTATGGAAGCTGTCATTAATTAAGTCAGGTGAATGGAACCTTCATCGTCTGTTTTTTTTCAATAACGTCCTCTGTGATAATTGCTATATAAACATTTAAAGTTATCACTTTGAATGAATGTTGAAAAACATTACCATGAACTACAGTTTCCTAATATTTGGGTAGTGTACGATGAATGCAGCCGTTCACAGGGCCATGTACGGTGTATACTATGATTGTTCATACCAATAATATGGAAAGCATTTTAATGTGTTAACTATTTCCACTGCAAAAGTCGACCGGTTCAGTTTCGGTCGAACGGCTGCATTATCGATTTATAAAAAAAAAAGAAAACTTATCGCTATGATACCCCGTATAGACATTTATCGAAAGGAACTGACGTGTACAGCAGATGAATAATTTAAACTAATGCCACCACCGGACTCGAGTGCATTCGAAGCATTTGCATGAGTATCGATATCGTCGTGATACGATCGTTAACGTGGGATGCATGCGTGATGCAATGGAAGAAGGAAAAAGTAAGCGTAAATTATTCTGAGCCCTCCGGAGGGAATTGTTGCACCCTACCAAAAAAAAGTACATTCCATGAGCTGTTATGAACTTTGTCGAGTAAAAGGTTGGAAAAATGGAAAGAAGAAGACCATTTATGCCCAATGAGTTCAATTAAACTTGATTATACAGCGCCTGCTATTTGTGTGGCTTTCGTTTTACTTTGTTTCCGCGCAGGTACATGTGGATCGGTCAATTCATCTAAAGTGCATTTTTGCAGCTGCTCTTGCCGCACCAGTGTACCAGTGTGTGGTTAGTGGTTGGCGTACTTCGCGAGTGAACTGAACGTGATATTTGCGTAGATGATGGTTCCCCTCGATCCTATGGGACCTCCCGTGGTGAACGGTGGCGGTGGTGGGGGTGGTGGTGCCGGCACTAACGGCGGTGCAGATGCATCGGGTGGAGCAGCGCATAGTTATGGCATTTCAACCATCAGTACGAACGCGTCGTTTCGCAGGCGCGATGACGAATATCGGAGCAAAATAATGGGAAGTAAGTGTTCTTCAGCTCGATGGTGAAATGATGAAACGCGAGTGTTTAACCATTTGGCAGGACGTTTGAACGGCGAAGTGCATTCTCTCGATATTGGCACTGATCATTTGGTTGTTGATCTCTTTTGTTGCATTTCATTTCGTTTCAGCTACGGTGCGCAACTATGGTGAGTGTTACTGTATACGTGCCATCTTGTGTTCTAGAATGTTTCAGACTTGATGAAGTACGGAAGGAAAAGTTGTGCCTTTGGAATGCGCAAATTTACTAGTGTAGATGTTGAGGGTGCTCATAAGAAAAAAAAACACATTTTCTATCACGACCAGCTATTTATATCACTATCATTACGACTCATCATTGCGACTTCTATTTCTATCACGTCCAGCTAAAGGTTCCTCTTCTATTGGAAATCAACCAACACAGCATTTAAGCCACTGGTATAAATAAAAAGTAACATCCTACAATAACAGTGGAAGTGAAATAATCACTACCTCCTGTACAACCATCCGGAATCAACATTGATGGTCCCACTGGGCATTGATATTGTTGAATGGCGTGCCCACAATCACTGACACGGTAGCATCTGTGCTGCAATCTCGCCACTCCATGCCTTACACCATTCATTCGTTCGAGGTGATACGGTTAGATTGCAACAGATAATAGAAACGGTTTCCGTTCCGACTTTCGAGCTGGTAAAACGACAGGATTTCCGAACCATTTTCATGCAACCGGGATGAAGGAGCAGTGCGGTTCGAAAAGAACTGCCATTCGATAGCGGGAAAAAAGAATGACCATGTGGAAGTCCTATAGTTCGTCGTGCACTTATCACCTTCAATACACGATGACCACTCGCTATCCCTTCGGCGTGACGTGGTGCTTGGTCACGGCTGCTCCATGCTCCATAAGCACTGAGCACGGCAAGAAAGACGCGTTGGCAAAGTAATGAGTTTCAGGTTTCAATGGTAGCACTTTCGTGAAAGTGCCGCCGAAGGATTGTGGGTGCGGTAAACCGTTGTAGCTACAAGAAGACCATTAACAGCCGAAAAGGTCTCTATCGAGATTCGTTCGACATCGGCAAGAACCGACAGCGAGCTGGGCTGTTTGCAAAATAAGGTTAAAAGGGAGTTCGGACGCGATAGCAGTACCTTGGGGATGAGTGGTTACGCTATTGTTGTTTTGCACGCGGTTCGGTTGCGTATTCCTGGCGAGCGTAATGCCACGATTAATTCAATGATATGGCTACGCATTCCAGTACCGAATGTTCCAACCTGGAGTGGGGGCTCCATTGAGAGCTTTTTTAATGGTACATCGTCACATTTGCATACTCGTTTCGGCTATGTACATTTTGTGTGGATTTGCTCATAAGAGGTGTGTGTGTGGGTATATACATTTTACGTACGATCTTGAACTTGAAACTGAATATCAACAAAAAGTCGCTTGCTATTATTGATTAGGAGTTTGAAATTGTAATCATTCTTACATATTATAGGTCCAGTATTCCATTTTTATCCATTTATATATTGTTTTATTCATTTATCAGTCTTTTTAATCAGATATAGAACAGTAAAGGAGGCACAATTACACTTGAAGGTCATGCAAACCTCTTATAAATCAGGTTCATATGGAAACCGTTCATTCATTGCATTCATATCAACGCATCAAAAACATTGTACAAAACATTGTAGGTGTGTTACATGATTCCAAGATAAATTAATCTTAAACGGCTAAACCGGATGTTACAGAAAACAAAAACACTCTAACCAAAGTCGTCTGGGAATATGGTTATTATGCTTGGCTTTTGTTTGTCTTGTTGCATAGGTTATACATAGTTTTTGATAATATTGGATCGGCTGGTCTTTTTTCTGTCTTAGAAATAACAGGAATCGGAATGCTTCAATTCCAATATAAGTGTGAGAAGGCGCATTTAAGTAGACTGGACGGAGTGTGATTGGGGATATATATACATACAAGCCTGATAATCAGGGATTCTACTAATCTCAAACAGCGATAGCATGCGAAGAGAAAAAAGGTAGTTTTTAAATATATAACCATTAACTTATCGTTCAAAATATGACACTGTTTTACAGCATCCAGCATTGAGGTCAAAGGTGCTCTCTTAACACTTGGTTGACAGGCGATTTTTTGCCAGAACGTGCTGGTATCACCGCATGCGTTTGTTGTCCTAGGCGCAGCTTACAATTTGTCCAAATCGTCGTTATCGTAGTTACGTTCAGTCATCGCTAATAACACAGTTGCACTGAATAAATTCACTAGTATATTCAGGTAGTGTTAGTTAGTTAGTACTAGCTTCTGCGCGTATGTGCGTGCGCGCGTCTTTCATCGATCCGCCACTCATCAGGACGGACATGTCCGTCCCCCGTCAACAACGTTCGGCTGAGCGAGGACGGACATGTCCGTCCCAAGTCAACAAAGTGTTAAACAGAGCTACAAAGGTTTAAGCCGCTTGGGGCCTCCACATGAAAAACTCTTTTCGAAATGGATGGTGGAACAAATGATTCAACGTTGACAGTGAACCTGGATGTAAACATTCATTTTATTTTTTTTTCACGTTATGTTATAAAACTTTGGGTGTCCCGTCTCGTTCATGGTCTTGCTAAGTGTTCTGCGTTTGCCTGTACTAATTGGAATTAGTGCTGGAATCAGTAATGTAAATTGCCGTGAACATATTGTCGTTTTCAAATCTTCTGAATCTTCTGAATTTGAAAAAAAAATATATCTTTTGAATTTTATTTTGTAGCTACAAACGCAATGTACACGTTGATACAATGTAAACGTTGATTCCATTTCCACATCCGGGCAAATGTCTTTTCTTACCTTTGAATCTAAAAAATAGAGCTGTGGCAAACAGCTCTAGCATTATAATACAACAGAATCACGAACCCAACGACTCGTTAGACAAGATCACTCCAATGAAACGCCATTTCTGCGGGCACCAAAGCACAACGCTGGGCTGGAAAATTGCAAACCGTGTTCCGTTATTCAAATTTTCGCAAATTTCGCCATTACCTTCCGCCTTGCCGTTCTCTGAAATATGGCATTGCCTCGGGGAACCCATTTCCCGTTCCTCGTTGAGCGCGCCTCGTTCATCAGCATTTCATGGGAGTTGTTATCGTATTTGTCCGAGTATGCATTCGAAGCAGAGACTGTCTGCGGGAGCAGCAGCGCCAAACCGACAGTCGCAGGCAATCGGCCAGCCTGTTTGGCTGGTAGCTAAGGTGCGACCGTTGCTCGACGCTGGGCAGTCTTTGTCAAACGTTCGGAACGTAGATGATAAACTCGTTTGTGACAGAAAATGACCGTAAGGTCACACAGCAAACTCGTGCCGGTGTGGTCGTCAATCTCATTTTCATATTTGAAAAATGTTAGCAAACGCAATAACAACAAGCCGACCGGGGTCGTAAATCAGAACGAGCTAACGAACGAGAAAAAGGTCGTTGTGACTACGTTTCACATTGTAGTATAGCAGTTTGTTAAGTTCGTGGTATGAGTTGTGGGTGTATATGAAAAGGCATCGAACGAACCTTGAACAGTATATCACATATTGTTTCGTCTCATACGATGAAACTGAGCTTCGTTGTCGAGACACTAATGCTGAGCTTGGTTCATCGATGTTGCGGTAGAACAAACCGTCTTATCGTGTTTTGTCATCACGGTTGTCAAGCATACTCTTGATGAAGATAGCAGCTGTATGCGGCTTATGAGGAAGAGAAAGAGAGTGTGCGAAAATCAATAACAATGTTCAGTATCTGGATCAAGTGCAGCTTTCGGTGCAGGAAGTTGACCTATCACTTTCATCCAAATCCGGAAAAGTCTCACGGAACGGTCAAGAAGGTCAGGGGTTTTAATTGCTCACTCGACCTTACCCGGTGCCTCCATTTAATGAAACTAGCTTTGCCTTTGGCGGCCTTTATCGTCCGAAAGAAGCGCTCCGTGAAGAAACAAACCTTAAAGGATCGGAAAATTAGAACCAGAAAAAAGCACGGAAAAGTCGTGTTAATTCTGTATCCTACACAAGACAACATTGAGAGGGCGATAAAATATGCCAAAAGGTGTTCATTTTTATCCCCACCGACCGTCTGTCTTCTGGGTGGCCAGCGTTTAAACAACACGGACGGGGGGCGAGTCTGACGAAGTCCGAGACAAGTACGTGCGGTCGTCGCTTGGGCACCGAAAAAGTTGCCGGATTTCTTTGCTCTCTCCTTGGTATTATGAGTGCGAATCACGTTTTGAAACTTTTATCGCTCACCGGGGAAACAGAAAACGTAAGCAACTTGTCGGTCAGATCCATCCGAAACCCGGTCGGCCAAAATATAAAGCAACGCTTTTGTACGATTTTGCTTGGAACGAGAGGGAACACACACAGGGCGATGAAAAAACAGAAGAAAAGAACCGAATACAGTGAGCTATGGTAGATGTTTGCCGGTCGAGCTCGAGTTGTTCAGAATGTGCGTGATGAGGTTAGGTGTTTTCGCCCACTTTTGGTACATATCAGATTGAGACGGGGCGAAGATTTTTGCACCAAATGCAGAAACATGCCGTTGACATGACATCCCGGAAACGAATAGTGCTAGAATTTGTCTTCCTTGCCTGACGGTACTCGACACGTTTGATGAGCATAGGGGAAAGTTTAACAATAATCGTCCGCTCTGCTTTGCAGTGGTGCAGCTAGTGATCCTGCAAATGAAATGAAATGTGTTCGTGTTTATTAAAGTTAGATTTTGCACGAAACTGTTAACCATTTTTTTTAGAAGAGTTTTATACAAAGCCACAGTCAATAGTCAAATTTGTTTAATTTGTTGCTGAAAAATGATTGCTGCTAGGGTATACTTTCAAATTTTGACTTATGACATTTCGTTCAGATCAAAAATTAAATTCTAGAAGTCGTTTTAGTTGTTATGAAAAAATATTATAAATAGATTTGGCACAGTTAAATGGTTCAGCTGAGAAGCGAATGGTATTACACATCACTTAGCCAGAATAATGATCAGTTTATTTTGCAATCCTACTTTTACTTCTATAGTTTAAAATCTTTAACTGACAATCCTGTGACGGCTGTAACACATGGTTTTTCCGAAAGCCGTTTTCCAACAGCTGCTAAATTTTGGCCTAATGAAGTGGCTTCGTGCTCTGAAAGAGACGTATTATAATTGGAGAGCTTTATTCAGTTTTCTACCATTGGAGCGAAAGCTTGTATCGGGCTTGAAGCCCGTAAAGGGTATACGTCGACAGCTTGAAGCGTTGATACGAACCTTTATCCTTATTCGTTATTCTTTATGATATTACTCGAATTATGAACTCGAATAAGACGATACAATTCGGGCAAAATTCAATCTGAGACCTTAGAAGTTGTACATGAAAAATGACAGTTCCTAAAAGAGCGGAACGATTTCAAGAATGGGTGGAACGATTTCAAGTTTAGGACTAATTGAAACATCTATGGGAATTGCTCATTAATGGATGCTTTAAACCAAATCAAAATGATTTGTAGTGCGAAATACGCACAAAAATACGTTTGGTAATGATAAACACATTACCGATACGTTTTTTTTATCGCTGAGAGAGAGATTAAAAAAATGTTTCAAACAGCAGTATACGAAAATACAGAGTCACAAGACTTCGTTGCCAGCATCCGTCGGTATAAATAAAGCTCTCGGGATCTAGCTGGAGATGGAGAAAATAAGGGAAGAAGTAGGATTGCAAAATAAACTAATTATTATTCGAACTATCCGCGTACAATTGTTCAGCTTTCAGCCTGTCGATCAGGTTGT
The DNA here is from genome assembly GCA_000349145.1 of Anopheles dirus. Classification (NCBI taxonomy): domain Eukaryota; kingdom Metazoa; phylum Arthropoda; class Insecta; order Diptera; family Culicidae; genus Anopheles; species Anopheles dirus. Next base: position 1,880,406 of record KB672913.1, on the reverse strand, counting down.
GTCGGCAGGAAATGCGTTTAGCCACGATTTCCTAACATGACCACGGCCAGGTTGCCCTTGAACGAATTAAAAAATTTGCTCTTCTGTAAAAATGACAACAATATCCTTGTTGGGTTGATACCTTGTTGTGTTGCCTTTGATAAAGTAGAAAGTTTAAATATTTTTTAAAAATATAAGACTCAACTGCAACGATGTCAAATGACTGCTAAACTCACAATTGCTTTAAACTTAAAATTAGTCTCTTCCTAGTAAACTTAAACTATTCGGTAATGGCATAATACCGAATATATATTTCTAGTTAGGCCTCAGAGGGGAAGCAAAAAAGATAGATACGATAATTGAGAGTTTGCAATTGGCTAAACCACCAGCTTTGAATGGGCTAATCAGATTGCAATTAGAAAAGGCGAATTTGGGCTTGTTTGATGTGATAAGTGTTTAATGAATTTCAAATTTGAAAAATAAAACCTGTTTTATCTAGAGCTCCGAAAAAGGTACTGGGTTTGCCTAATGTACCCTAGTTTTGCCTAATGTCATTCCAAAAATTGTTCAACATCGAAAGTTTGATTAGTTTAATGATTAATGATATCAAACTGTCCCACTGGTGCGACGCATGCCATGCAGATACATTGACCACATTGCTGCCACCACACTACGAGGCACCAGGCCTGGTTCGGACCCAAATGTGCCATCCTTGGTGTCGAACTAGCCCTATCGCTTTCCCGAATACGCTCTCGCTGGTTTCGTCCATCGATAGCACGACATACGAGACGCCATGTTCACCGCACATGTTGTTGATAATGACGGTGGAGAAGGCAGATACCAAGTGGCTGAAAATTTCGCACAGCATAATTCATAATTAACGCGGGTTGCCCGTATGGATCATGTACGGTGTCGAAACGACACGCCACATCCTTAGTTGGGAGTGGATTTTACGTACGCTAAGCATGTGGAGAGAGCTAATGCGATAGAAATGTGAGCTGCGTTAATTACCTTTTAATATTGATATAGGGTTTGAAGATTGATTTCGAAAAATAAACGTTTTACATGTAAACTATAAGGATTTTGAAAGGTTTTCGAAAAAAAACGCAATAATTAGTGGCCTTGTGATTCTGAACTTACTCACACCGTTGTCGTGATAACACATTTTTTTTAATTTCATTTTTAGAATTTGAAAAAAATTAAATTCAACAATTGTGTAAATTAAAGAAATTTTCCAATTTTTGCTTTAAACTTGTACTGAACTATAACTTGAAATTGACCTTCAAGTACAAGTCTTTAATTCCTAGTCCCAACGAATGGTACGTCCAGAACGTCCAAAGCACACGTTCCAAAAACAGGATCACATCGGACATAACACGTACGGACATGGCTGTGGTTCACAATTTCTGCTGCAGTTTCCAGGACCTGTTGCAACATTTAGATGTGCCGACTAGACGCGACTATGGAACATTGTGGACAGGATTGTTCCAATGTAGCGCAAAAATGTTCCGAAATATAGTTCACAAACATGTCCTGAATGCAGGAATCGGCCGTGCAACGTGGCCAAACTTAAAAAAAAAAATAATAAAAAACGATGTCAAACATCTAGCCAGAATTTTTAAGTAAACAGTGCTCCTCCACCGGTACCAATAACACATATAAACACACGTACAAAATACGCTTTATCGCGACGCACAAAGCGAACGCTGTTTGTTCTAAGGGCAGAGTTGAGCGAAAGTTTCATCACCGGCTTAATGGGAAACGGCGCTCCCCGGCGGAGGAGAACACGGAAAGGATTTTATCATACATATATATATCCTCCTCCCGCACGGAGAAACGAGAATCGGCCAAGTCGCGGTCCGCGGGGCGGTGGCACTGCGGACTCAAAGTAAACCCGGTCATTATTTTCTTCCACCGCCGGCCCCGTTCGTCGGGAGGGACGAGTCCGCAATTTCTGAAATGAGAAATGAAACGGTAAAACTGTTTTATGACACCAACTTATACAGTCCATTTTGTACGTGTCCCTTCGCCGTTAAGTGAACCAGTGTGCGTGTGTGACGTGGAGGTGACTCAGTGATTCGGTAGTGTCTGTCGCGGTTGCTAACACTGCTCAATTCTGTCTCGCGCGCAAGAGTCCAGTGGATGAATGGAAGTTAGGAGCTGGAAATGTGAGAGCAGTATTGGGCGGCAGCTTCCACGCCACAAACCACTGTTGTTGCTGCTTGGACCACTGCTTTTTATCGACTCGATGGACATCAGAACTCATGCGGATGATTAGTGGGCACGGCACGGACCGGACAGCGGGGAAGATGTCACACCGAAGACGAAGAAACTCTAGCAGGGTGGTGCGAATGGTACAGGCGAATCCGACGGAAGCGTGCATTCCGGGACGACTTCTCGCTCGGGAGTGTATTATAGTTGCTTAATTCAAATCAGAATCTACCCCAGAGGGCTTGGGCAATCCATTTGGTGTAAATGATAGCCGCCGGGCTGCGCTGGAATAGGGTAAGCGGAACGGTAAACACCGTCCAAGTTGAAAGCGCTCGCATAAAAGGAGCCTCAATGAGAACGGGGAAAAAGTGTACATATTTATCTTTACAGCTTTTTTTTTCCTCTTGTTTGCTCAACCCCTTTTTGCTAAAATTCAACGGTTAGCCGATGGGAAACAAGCCGGTGGGACAAGATTGAAAACCAGAGATCGTCGACTCATACCGTCCTTACGGGGCGGCTGGGTGTATTAGTGTACTGGCTCGGCTCAAGGACTCTTCGTCAGGCAGGCAAAAGCAGTTTTAGAAACTAGCCTCGATGCCTGCAGGCTTAGTAACACTACTTGTATCAGTTGTAAGCTGCTTAACCGTAAGTGTTCATTTTATGGACATGAAAAGCACTGAACTCTTTCCTCGTGTTAGATTTCATGCAGCCAATAGATGGGGAAAAATAGAAAATATTAGTTAACAAGCGCTATTGCGTATGAGAAATAACAAAAATCAAAACAATTTCGAAAGAAACAACGTAAAACACAATGCCTTCCTCGGTGTTGTTTCGAGAAGGCAGATTCGTGTTCGCATTCTTGTGGGAGTGCGAATCTGTAGGAGACGCATGCGTGTACTTGGTGTGCCCGGTGCC